>CM048054.1:20129016-20134016 GCA_026259375.1 Verasper variegatus
CAGCCTCCCAGTTCAACTGGTCAGAGATTCAACCAGTTTACACTCAAACCCGTTATCATAGATATTTGACTAGAGGAAGATCGAGTGTTTGCTCTCGTCTCTGCTGCAGCAGTGGGACCAAGCTGCTCATTTAAAGTTTATATTATCTGTTGTTATAATTAAAGAATCACAGCTGGAAGCATCTATTAGAGGCCAGAGAGTTGGAGCGTGGATTATAAAGTTTATTATTGATCTTGTCCAATTACTGAATATTTCAATATGAATTTCTATGAGGAATATTCTTCGACTCCGCCCCTCTGATAGTAAAGCAGGAGGTTATTTTAATGAAGGGTTTGAGTCCGCTGTGAGAAGCGGATCAGAACCAGACGGTTTACCTCTGAGTGACGAGGCTGTTGTTTGGGTTTGTTTGATGAAGAGTGTTTTCGTTCAAGCTTTTGTCAATGAAGTGTCAAGGAACGTTTATGTGTATATCTATATAAAAGTATGTGTATATGAAGTATTTGAATCTGTCAGCAAAAAAAACAAAACATTAATTTAAGGCAGCTCCACACCAGCATCGGCTCTTATCACGAAAAGCTCTGGAATCTTCTGGTCTTCTTCATTTCTGCCTCCTCTTCTTCATCCTGAGATATTTGTCACATGTTAAAAACGTCATTAAACATCTTCTCTCTTGCTCTTGGAGAATCTCCTGTTGTTTATCTCACAGGGGCTTAATCGCACTTTATCCAGATTATGCAATAATTCCAATATCTTAACCCTGATATATATATTTATTTCTTCCAGGAGAATATATATCATCTCTGAGGATGTGATGAAGATGAGCGCCCAGTGATCAGAAGGTATTTTTTGGAGTCAGATCCTGGGCCTCTGTGAATGGAAAACACTTGATCACATGACAGAGGGACACGAGCGACGCTGCTGATGTGGCTCTGAAAATCTCACATTTCAGACCTGATCCGTGCTCCTCATGAAGCGGAGCCACTGGCCCAGAGTCTGATTCATCAACAACATCCACTATAAGAAGAGACCTTTGTTCTATTCAACATCTGGCCTTTTTACTTTCGCTAGGAAACAAAGACAATGACAAGAATTCTAAAAAGATGATATTTAAGAATATCACATCAGTACAGTACAAACAGGAACTGCAGCATCATCCTGTAGCGTGAACGTTTGGCTCAAAGCACCTTGACACCTGCCGTGTAATCCACCTTTTGTGCAACAACACGTGTTGTGGTTCAGAGTCGTTCACCACCTGAATTAGTTTCAGTTGAATTCACGATGAAACCTTTTTCCTCTGGAGCCACCGTTGTTTCCACGTTTCTAACAGAACTTCTGGGTGATGAAGTCCTCAAACACTTTCCTCGCGCTGCTTGTGTGCGAGTGGCTGTGAAGGAAGTGACAATGTTTAACGCTGGAGCTGGTGGGCGGAGCCGTACCTTGACCTTCCTCTTTACTGTGTTTTCACAGGCTGCTGGGGTCGTTGACCTCTCAGCCAATGAGGCGAGTGTTCTGCAGTGATGGATAAAACACATGTGGGACCAACGGCAGCAGAGTTTAACGTTCAGCAGCTCAGGCCCTGAACAGATATCTGTGATCCAGAGTCAAAAGTCGTTTTTAAAGTTTGCAACATGTAAACTTATAAAGAAAATCATTTAAAGGAGATCATTTAAACTCTGTGAACCTCACAGCGATTCAGCTGTGGTATAACAAACGCTCCAAAGCTGGAGCTGGAGCTGGAGCTGGAGCTGGAGCTGGAGCTGGAGCTGGAGCTGGAGCTGGAGCTGGAGCAGCTGGGAAAGCTTTTACCGTGTCAGAGCGAGCAGCTGCTCCTCCCCCATCGGCACTAACTGCCTCTGACCTTTGACCTCTGACAGGGGATGAGCAGTGATGACCCCTGCTCTCATGTGGAAGTTTGTAGACACACATCTAGACACACATGTACACACACATGCTCCTTCACTCATGACAACCCTGTGCACACTTTCAGTTCTCCAGCCTGTAGCGCTCCTCTCCCTTTCCCAGCATGCCTCTCTCTACCGGCGGCAGAGGCAAATTTACACTTTGTGTGTGTGTGTTCTGCGGTTTGTTTGTGCAGGTCCAGGACTGCAGGTGTGTAACCGCAGAGTGGATCAGTGTGGCTTTGCCCTGTGTGTTGTGTCTCTTCCTCTTCCTGAGCTGAGACTTCAGAGCTGACGGAGCTGGAACTCCTCAGACCTCAAGTCATGATCTCAGGTTCAGCACCGCCCACTCCCGTCCTGTCACACTTCTCTTTACATGTCACAGAGCGTGTTTCAACATATGTGTTCATCTACAGAGGCGTGTGCAGGACACACACACACACACACACAGCTGCAGACGCTGCTGTTTGCTCTGGTTTGAGAGAGAATCAGGGATTTGAAGATGCACATGAAAGAAATGAAATTAAAGTAAAGCAGAACATGAGCCGCCCACTGACACTGTTTAAGGTCTTGTCTTCTCTATTGTGGATATTTGTTTGACGGATATTTTCCCCTGTGTTTAAAACCAAATCTCCATCCATACAAAATATCTCTGTCTAGACAAGAACACACAAACAACACAAACTGTCAGATATATTAGAGCAGTGTTTTATCATGTGATCAGATCTATAGGATCTATATCTACATCACAGAGACGTGGATTCAGCTCATCGCTCAAATCAGCTGAGCTGCAACTCATCACTTCACTAAAGTCGGTTCATTAAACTACAAACGTGTGTTTATAGTCAAACTTCATCAGTTAAACCCAACGTCAGCATTTAGCATCAACCCCCCCCCCCCCGGTCAGCGCACAGTGGATCGCCTTTTAAAACACACGCAAACGGCGCCTACGCACACCATGAGGTCCACACACACACAGACTCACACAGGTGTGACTGGAGGCTGTGGATTTACTACACAGGAAATGGAGGACAGCAGGAGGTTATGACATGTCATTAACACACACACACACACACACACACACACACACTGATTGTCTCCATCGTACAGGAACAGCCACGTGTTCCTGTACGATGTTTAATGTAGCTGATCATGTTTGTGTAATGTTGTATTGTTGTCACGAACACGTTAATTAACAGGATTTTATCCAGAAACTCTCCTCGTAGGAAAGTGTTGAGCTCACTGGCCAATCACAAGCTTCCATCCTGACTCAAAGGACCAGATGAGTCTTTGAATCTGTAATTATTCATCTGGACGTCGTTGACAAAGAGTCACGACTGGTTTTCATGTCACTCGTGACTTCAGATCAACTTTACATTATTTTCTTTCCATCTGTGCTAAACTCACACAAACCTGAGAAACAGTCTGGACAAGATCCAACAACCTCCTGCATGTGAATTAAAACTTTCATTACGTTAAGAATGAACTTTCACTCTTAAAGCTTGGAAACACCGCTCGGCTTTGTGACGCAGCAGCAGCAGAGCACTGAGGTTAGATCTGTTAGAATAATTCTCAGACAGAGAGCAGGATCCGTCCAATCAGAGCAGAGCTGCTTCACATACAGACGACTGAATAAGTGGCGCTCGCCGTCTGACATCACCAGACTCTGCCTCCTCTCTGGATGAGATGGTGATTGCATGCTTCTACTGTATTTTGTGCCAATTAACGCCACCTTATCATTATCATCACAACCCTCAGCCTTGATGTGTGTCTGTCCCCAGGGTGGGGCACCACAGTGCGTGCACGTAGGTGGCGTGTAGCCAGGTTCACGTGCACAGACGTGAGTTTGCTTCAGGCTTCTTTACTTGAATTCAAAAGGTTTATCCTGACCTCCTCCACGTTCTTCAACCAGAGGACGTAGAATGAGTCTGGATACTTTTCTCCTGTTGATCATTTCTCTCTGTGCTGTCTGGCAGCAGCACTGTGCTCATAGTTTCCATCCTCCGCCTGTCTGCTGTGTGTGTGTGTGTGTGTGTGTGTGTCAGCAGACGGGGGGGATGGGTTTGATATTCTTTGCATGTTGGAAAACAGTGAGTGCGACAGAGAGACATAGAGTGCATTAAACATTCCTCTCTCTCTCTCTCTCTCCCTGTCTGCTTTTCCATTCCTTCACTCTCAGCTGGCCTCCTCCTCCTCCTCCTCCTCCTCCTCTCTTTAATCCAACCCGTCCTTTATCCCTGAGTCTCCTTCTTCTTCTCCCACCTCCCTCACCCTCAGACTTCACTTGCATGATTTGCCAAAAAACGTCTCTTTGCTGCGAGGCCCCTCGGCGTCGACACGCCCCGCTGATGTAGAAGTATTCTAAACATTTATTGAAGGTGTGTGATTGGCTGCTGGTGGGTGATGTCACACAGATGTTCCGGGGGGGGGGGGGGGGGGTCTCCTTCTGCTGACGTAGAGCCTGTGAGAAAGTCCCATCAGCCAGATTCTGCAGCATCACTGACCAATTAGCAGTAGTTGAGTGTGTCCCTGCACCTCTGGAAACAGCAGTTTGTCTGAAAGCTGCTCCGACTCCAACACTTCACCACCTTCTGCTCCACACGGCTTCAGGTTCCAGTCTCCAGAGCTTCAGCTGAACCTCAAGATTCAAAGTCATTATAAAATCACATTATTCACTGGTTGTCCCCAAACGGAGCTGCAGCCTCCAGCCAACAAGCTGCTCTCCTGTGGGATCAGGAGTCAAACCCTCAACCCTGTTTGATGAAGTTTAAAGTCTGAGCTGGTTCAGGTCTGGGATCAGCTCTTAGTTCTGCAGGTCCAGATTATCAGAGGAACAAGGAGCTTCTCTTTCCTCCTCTTCATCACACGTGTCATCAACATGTTGCTGAATTCACTTCTTCACCACAGCATGGATCTGATGGTGGATTGTGGTGGCAGCTGATTATGGATTATGATCATATTGCTTAAACATATAATAACATGGCTTTTAACCAGATGTTTGTTTGTTCTATGGCTTTATTTAACATTTGAGTTTAAATTAGTTTTATGTCTGTGAAGCACTTTGTAAACCTGTTTTCTGAATAGAGCTATTTTATAGTTTTT
>CM048054.1:20136516-20174016 GCA_026259375.1 Verasper variegatus
GTTTCACCTGCTTCTGTTCTGTAACTGATTTACTGAGAATAATCCATCTCTTCTCCTCCTCCTTCCACTCACCTTCTCTGCATCCTGCTGTCCTCCCTCCATCCCTCCACCCCTCCACCCCTCCATCCCTCCATCCCTCCACCCCTCCACCCCTCCATCCCTCCATCCCTCCACCCCTCCACCCCTCCATCCCTCCATCCCTCCACCCCTCCATCCCTCCATCCCTCCACCCCTCCACCCCTCCACCCCTCCATCCCTCCATCCCTCCATCCCTCCACCCCTCCATCCCTCCATCCCTCCACCCCTCCATCCCCTCCGTCCCTCCACCCCTCCTCCCCTCCTCCCCTCCACCCCTCCATCCCTCCATCCCTCCACCCCTCCACCCCTCCATCCCTCCACCCCTCCATCCCTCCATCCCTCCACCCCTCCCGTCCACATTCTTGCAGCCGCCTCCTCGCCTCTGCGATCTGGTTTTTAACGACACAGTCGAGTTCTGAATTGAGGACGAGCCTCGCTCCCAGGGGGGAAACAGCTGGGAGGCAGGATGAAGGTTTAGGACCCCCGCTACCACCTCCAGCAGCACCCCCGCCCCTGCCTCGTTCACCTGCCGAATGACGAGCGGCACAAACCAAAGAGCACTAACAACCAGACTGACAGCCGTCATAGTTAAGTGTGTGTGTGTGATTTTATGTTAGTGCAGAATATTTCAGTTTTTCTAGGAAAATGTCAGAACTCATTTATGTTTCATGTTCAGACTGAGAGGGATCCTGTCGGTGTGCAGGTCACATATAGCAAATATAAAATATATTAAAAATGCAGAAGACAGAAGAACAAATCACATGACTGCAAACATTATTTTGTATTATCTGAAACTCTGACATATCTTAAATAACTTTATACACGGGTTCAAATCCTTTTTTATTAGATCTGAAGATTTCAAACACAGAGATCCAACCTCTCAGTCTTTTAAACAGGAATATGGAAGGATTCTTAGAAATAAGATGATTCTTACACGACTCTGTTCTCGTGAGAAAACATCTTCCCTGTCTCTCTTCACAACATGTCATAAATATGTGTTAAAGCAGCTTTAAATGATGGAAGGAGTTAGAAACCTTTTGACTTCAGCTTCCATGACCAGATGATGGGATCGATGGACAGAAGGGCTCCGACCTGACGAGGGTCTCAGGCGGTTGTGAAACTCGTCGACTGGTTCTGTCCTGATGACTGTTATTAAGACCGGGGGCTCAGTACTGTTATTAGTCGCTGCTCTTCAACAAAACCCCTTCATTTCCCCAAAAGCTCAGCATTTCTGGAATTCTGACGGATGCATGAACCTGTGGTTACATAATAAACATGGATTCTGTGCAGGTCAGGTATTTTTTTCATCAGGTTTCTATCATCTCTGCACTGAACCTTTCTATTAAGGGACCAGAGGTGAACCATGAACTTCAGGCACTTGTATGGATGTAGCTTTAGCTTCTGTGCCACAGTCATGCAAACACCTCACGTCTGTCGATCCTTCTGTGGACAAACTAAATCTATCATCTCTCACTTCCAAGGTCCTTCAACAAGTCATATATCTATATCTATATCACCAAGGCAACACTTTCCTTTACGTTCCTTTGAATTCATTTATTTCATTTTGGCCCAGGTGTCCCTCTGGCTCCTCCCTGACCTTCAGAGATGCTTGATGTCATTTCAGTCCCTTCGTTTTTCCTCCTGTGCAGGAATCTGAAACATTTCCATGGTTTGTCTCCAGCTCTGATCTGGCACAGAAACACTGGAAATTACAGAGTTGGATTCTTTCTTGCCCAACTAAAGAGTCAGAGTTTACTGCAATATGCTTTAATTAGATTATATATATATATATATATGGTATGGATGTGTGAGTGTGTGTTTGTGTGTCCTCTGAGATCAGGGGTCAAACACACTGCTCTGCTTGAACTGATCTGACTCGATGTGCTAAAGATAAACGCTGTTGAAGCAGCCAATCAACACGGAGCTAATTGCTGACAGCTCAGAGTGAGATGATGAAGAATCAAAGTCTTTATATAAGTTTATTGAGCTGAAACTCTTTAATTTCGTCCTCTTTACTTTTTAAGCCTAAAAAAATAGATTCAATCGTCAGTTCTGTGAAAACAACAGATTTGGACTCGACGACTCAGACGCTGGTTTATTGTGACTTGTTTTGAGCAACGCGACCTCCTCCAGGATAAGAATGCTTGTAAAAGAACTTTTAAAACAAAACTATTAACATTTTTAACATTTTGACGTTTCAATTCTGACCATGTCAATCTGCACGAACTACAATTACAGCTATTTTAAAATCATCTGTGCTTCAACCCCTCGATTTTACTCACAACCATTTGACGGCACAGACAGTGGAGAAAGAACGGCTTCATACCACAGAACAATATCTTTACTAAATATATTCAAGGTCTCAGAAAGAAGAACATGTTCAGTTGTTGACTCAAGTATTTGCTTCATTAAATGTTTCCTGTTACTTGTGTGTTTTGTCCTGTGTTGATATGACAGACGTTCCTGTGGCGTCCATATTTGCAGTGTTGGCAGTTTTAGTCTCTGTCCTCAGAAATATGGCCCAAACTCCACGAGCACTGCAGCTAACGATCCACTGACTTTTCATATCGGCTGCACTATGATGAGCTAATGCCCTCAACAAAGATGGTGGACCCAGGAAAGGGTTTATCTGTGCACTTCTTTAACTTTAACTATTTACAATCAATAAAGTGATAAAGTGATGTGTTCATACACTGTTTGGAATGTGAGGCCTTGGTTCAGGTAGTTTTTGGCCATTTGACAGCGAATAAGTTGGAATTCTACTTTTAAACTTTCCAGGAATTGGAGGCCGTCTGAAATATCACTTTCCCTTTATTAACAAAAATGTATAATCATGATAACGGAATCTGGAAAGAAAACGATGAAGCTGCTTTGAAAGAGACAAACCTGAAACACCTTTAATACACAAGCAGCAAATTATAAACTAGTCTAAGTCCAAATTTAAACCAATTTCTTTTTCATGTCCAAGTTTGATTCCTGACACATTTTAAAGTGGAGTCATGAGAACGTTCCCTGATTCTGTCGCTGACATGATGTGGATCTGTTGAATGGAGTCGACTGAAAACACCACATCGGGAAAATGCTGTTGTGAGTTAAGGCTTCGTGGTTTGCTGCTGAAATAAGAGTCATGTTTTTTTGTTTTTTCATGATTGTGTGTGTGTGTGTGTGTGTGTGTGTGTGTGTGTGTGTGTGTGTGTGTGTGTGTGTGTGATGCTCAGAGGATCCGATCAGAGCTGGAGGTCGAACCAGGGAATGATGAGGTGGCGTTTTCCTCCCTCTCTTCTTCTTCTCTGCCTCTCGATCTTCCTGAAAGACAGATCGCATTCCATCCTCTTCCCTGTAAAAAAAGGAACAGGCAGACACATGGATAATGTGAAGGTATCTGCAGTGTGTGTGTGTGAGTGTGTGTGTGTGTGTGTGTGTGTGTGTGTGTGTGTGTGTGTGTGTGTGTGTGTGTGTGAGTGTGTGTGTGTGTGTGTGTGTGTGTGTGTGTGTGTGTGTGTGTGTGTGAGTGTGTGTGTGTGTGTGTGTGTGTGTGTGTGTGTGTGTGTGTGTGTGTGTGTGTGTGTGTGTGTGTGTGTGTGTGGCAGAGAGAGAGGGAGGAGGAGTGAATTAGAGGCTTGCCTGGCCAGCTTCAGACTGTGCAACGTGTCTGCTGCTGCAGGATCAGATGGCAGAGCTGCTGCTGTGTGTTTCCCTGCAGCTCTTCTGCTCCATAATGTCGGCCTTGGTCTTAATTACAGCTCACCTGCAGCCGGCCCGGCGCTGCACACAGCTCTCTGCAGGGGAAGAAACCAGAGGATCGCCCATATAAACCTTTATTTGGACTGGGGGGGGGGGGGGGGGACATGCCACCGCTAAAAAAGGGCTTTTATTATTTAGAGCCAATAACAATCATAACGTCTGCAAACCCACAATTGTGCAGGAACCAGGTTTCAAAACAGTTTGAGCCGACGGCAGCTGCTCAGTGAAAAACATCTGGTTCACTCATGAGAGGCCATCCATCCATCCATCCATCCATCTATCTATCTGTCTCTCTATCTCTCTATCATCCATCCATCCATCTATCTATCTATCCACCTATCTATCTATCTATCTATCTATCTATCTCTCTATCTATCTATCTATCCATCCATCCACCTATCTATCTATCTATCTATCTATCTATCTATCTATCTATCCATCTATCTATCTGTCTATCTATCTATCTATCTATCTATCTATCTATCTATCTGTCTATCTATCTATCTATCTATCTATCTATCTATCTATCTATCTGTCTATCTATCTATCTATCTATCTATCTATCTATCTATCTATCTATCTATCTATCTATCTGTCTGTCTATCTATCTATCTATCTATCTATCTATCTATCTATCTATCTATCTGTCTGTCTCTCTATCTATCCATCCATCCATCCATCCATCCATCTATCTATCTATCTATCCATCCATCTATCTCTCTATCTATCTGTCTCTCTATCTATCTATCTATCTATCTATCCACCTATCTATCTATCTCTCTATCTATCTGTCTCTCTATCTCTCTATCATCCATCCATCTATCTATCTATCCACCTATCTATCTATCTATCTATCTATCTATCTATCTATCTATCTATCTATCTATCCGATCTAGTTCTTCTTCTTTGGTTTCCATCCTCATCATGTGACCGTTTCTCTGATGCCATCATCAGTGAAAGGTCACATGACCACAACATGATTAGTTTCTTTATCTAAAGCATGAATATTAATATCTTTGTATTGAAGTTAACATGAAACACGAGCTGGAGTCTGACTCTTTTTGTTTCCAGGTACGTTTTCTGATGAGCTTCAGTTTCTACACGTCCAGCTCAGGACTTTCAGAATCACTACGTTAGTGGAAAAAAGTTGTTGCACAAAGCTTTTTGTGTCTCCAGCTGCGTGAAATCTGATGAATTAGTCCACGTTACACGACTCGAGTCAGCAGGGACTGAGGCTGAAGACCACAGGGGGTGTGGAGGCAGGGAGCTGGAGCCCCCCCCCCACCTCTGCTGGAGGCTGTAGCACCTCCAGCTCAGGTCGTTAGTCTGAGCCACGCTCGTCTGTGACGTCATGATGAACTGTGACTTAAAGACATGACATTTGATTTCTCTGATTTACACTCACAAGAGAACTTCTCAATTGTTTTATAATTCAATATGTTCCCAGAATAATAACAATAACACTAGTTCATCTGATTCATAAACACGTCGGCATAGACAGATTTCTGAAGAGTAGATTTTGAAAGGTTCCTCTCTCAGTGAATTATCTGTGTGACATGAATAAATGTTATTTAGAGACGTGCACTTCATCTGTGCCGGTGTTTATCCACCTGTGCACCAACGAGCTCCAGGAGCCATTTGGTGACAAGTGTCAGATGCAAATTAAAGAGACATTCAGACAATTTACTGACTCTCAAAATAAGAGCAGCAGAGTTTGGGAGACTTTGAGACGAAGGCTGAAGCAGTTTTAAAATCTTTATTAAGAAAATAACAAGACTTCATAAACGTGACCTGTAACCTCCGGCCTGATCAGAACAGAAACAAAGATCCCAGCTGAGCCGAAGCTACAAACTAAAGCAAACAGTCGTGAGGCTGCAGCGTCCGGACGTGTTAACACTCTGACAACTAAAGCTGTAAAAACACTGACGTAACTGAAACCATCCGACCTGCTCTAATAGTTTAGACCTGAACTAAAAGTAGAACTGCCAGACAACCAGAAACACTGACTTTCAGCTGAAATCAAAGTGAACCAGGAAGTAGATTAGACCAGAAATAAGAACAGGATTAAACCCATGCACTGGTGGAAGAGGAGATCCTCCTCCGACCCTCCGATGCTCTTCAGGATCACGTTTCCTCTCCCCTCTCCCCTCGACTCTCTGATCCAAACTCTTGGAATCATGGAAGGAGGGACCTGCTTTTTTCTCCTTGTTCTTCCTCTCTTCTGTTTTTTTCTCTTTGAAGGAGGGGTCCATTCTTGTCTTCCCTAAACGTGAGCGGCAGCAGCGGGTAATGAGGGTGCGTCCTCAGCCGGTCCAGTCCCCAGCACCTCCCAGTTCTCCAGGCTCCCATATAAAAACCCTGGTGAAAAGTGAGTGGAGGCAGTAGGGAGTTTTCTGCTGGGGTCAGGAGTGTGAACAGACGAGCGGACCCTGCCCCAAACACCAGTGTATGAGTGGAGTGTAGCAGAAAGAGAAAGCACCCCAACTTTTTTCCTCTCGCCTCAAAGAGTCTACATGTCTAGTGGCATCTAGACATGTTCAGCTTTGTGGATATGCGGCTGGCGCTGCTGCTCAGCGCTGCAGTGCTCCTGGTCAGAGCGCAGGGCGAGGACGACCGTAAGTTTCATCACTTTACTGGAGCTTCTCAACCCTTTTGGCTGTTTTTTCACTGGTTTTTGAAAGTGGATTTTCTCTTCGAGGGCGGACGGCTGCTGAGATCTAGACAGAGAAGAGAAGAAAGAGTTTGAAGTAGAAATCTGAGTTCTGATGTGTGCTGCTCCTTTGTCTCCACATCGATCACAGATCATAGATTATAGATGGATAGTGCAGCTCGTAGTTTAGACAGCTCAGTGTTTACGTAATGCATTGGGCATCTCAAGAGGGCCTCTCTCTCCCCCTCTCCTTGTGTTTGTCTCTCGACCCCCACCTCCCCCACATGCATGCAAAGCGAGTTGCTGCAGGTTTTCCAGGCTTCGCTCCAGGCAGCGGTTTCTAATGGAAACTTTTTTTATGTTTCAGCAGATTTGAACCCTAACAGCTGGTAAAAAATTTTATCATCTAGAAAAGCTTAAACCTTCAGTGGCCTTTTATTCCTGTGTCCAGCCCCTTCAAAATTAACCTTAAGTAAGACTGGAGGAACAATGGTCTCTGCTCGTCGTCAGGGACATTTGTCCTTCCAGCAGACACAAGTCAGACAGCGAGCGCTGCTCCCTGGGCCCTGATCGATGTGGCAGTGATTCACGGCCTGAGGCCAAGTGGTGAGTTGGCCAGGTGAGGGAGGGAGAGTCACATAGGGAGGATACAGGGAGAGAGAGGGGACGTGGTGGTGAGCAGGCATAGTCTTGTCTGCTGGAAACATTTGACCTCTGCAGCCTGAGCAAGTCCCTCTTTCTGTAACAGACTTTAGGAATGTGACATTACGGAGAACAGAGTTTTGTTCAGTGGCTCTGAGACACAGATTTTCCTCCTGTAACAAGACAAAGAAAATCCGTCTCACAGCCTCTGGAAACAAGAACCGAGGGGCTGAGTTCTATTTTTCCAGATGTTGCCCTGGACAGGACTCAGCTGCCTGTCTGTCTATCTGAAGCAGATGTGGCGTGACCCTCTTGATCAGTGTCACAGCGCCACCCAGAGGCTTCTCTCGCCCCCTGCAGACACATCTGGCGGCCACGTCCCCCTCCTCCCCTCCTCCTCCTCCTCCTCTTCCTCTTCTTTCCACTCGGTTTTTTCTGTTTCCCCTAATTACAAACACATGCGGATGGTTTCCACCCGCCGCTGCCAAGCCGCCGGTCCGCGGCGCTGCAGCTTCCCCCGGTGAGCTCAGCGCTCTGGCACGAGACGTCTGACCCGAGAGGAGCCTCCAGTCTGGGCTGAGTTCTGCTGGGAAGCAGCAGCGATGGAGCTCGGGTCGGAACATGTGACTCAGTTAGAGCAGACCAGCATTTTGTGATGAGACGAAGTGAAGTCTCTCTGAGTTCTGTGCGTAAAGAGCGTGGCACCGTGCGTAATGACGCAGTGACCTGTGCGTCGCCTCAGTCTCTGTGTGCTCCAAACTTTAAAACTCTTCTCCAGCTTCGAGCTGAATGTTTCATCTGGTTTCATGTTTTTAATCCTCATGGCTGAGGCGTTTGATGACGTCACGTCCAAACCAGAAGTGACACGTTCTTTATAAACTATTTTCCTATATGATCAAAACTCTGATTCCATCTTCAGGTTATATAGGTTTGAGTTCTTTAGTAGGAATGAGATGCAATGATCGAATATTTGTGTTTATTGATATTTATTTGTTTCTTTATGAAATATTTTTCATTATTAGTTAACTCGTGAAAATTATTAATAATATTTACTTTTTGTTTTTCATTTTGATTTTATCTACACCCTCGAGTTTGTGTGTGTGTGTGTGTGTGTGTGTGTGTGTGTGTGTGTGTGTGTGTGTGTGTGAGGCCTCGGCTGCTGTGTCTCACCTGCCCCTCTGCTCTCTGTCGCCCCCTCAGGCCCGGCCGGTAGTTGCACCTTGGACGGCCAGCTGTTTGCGGACCGTGATGTGTGGAAACCAGAACCGTGTCAGATCTGTGTGTGCGACAGCGGCACCGTGATGTGCGATGAGGTCATCTGCGAGGACACAACCGACTGCCCCAACCCCGTCATCCCCCACGACGAGTGCTGCCCCATCTGCCCCGACGACGGTACAGCCTCTTCCACTCTACTCTCTACTGTTGTATTCTATTATAACCTATTTTATTATTATTAGTATTTATTATTCTACACATACAGTGAATTGAATGAATTATCTCATGATTTCAGGATTAGACGAGTTATATAATAATAATAATATAATATAAATAATGTTTTTGTATGATGTATATTTTCATATTCTAATGTTCCACCTGTTTGTGTCTCAGGCTTCCAAGAGGCTCAAGTTGAGGTAAATATCAACTATTCTTTAATTCATTGAATTTCAAACATTAAAATGATTAGTTTTATATTAATCATCATCACACAACAACAAAACAAACAACAAAATGAACGACTGAATGGATTGTTAAAGTGATTATTGATCAATGACTGATGGTTGAAGTGTCGTTTATTGGTCTGAACTGAAGTGTTGTCAGCAGCTGGATTCATCATTGATCAACACTTTATCGATTATATCACATTCTGATATATTATCTTATTCTATGTTCTTGTTTTCCTGTACAGGGACCCAAGGGAGACCGTGGATCCAAGGGAGAGAGAGTAGGTTCACATTCTCTTCCTCCCATGATTCAGTCCTTGGTGTTTGTTCACCTGAGGCCTGTTGGTGCTTTTGAGGCTTGTGTGTTCATGTCGACGCAGCTCAACTGACTGTGTGTGTGTGTGTGTGTGTGTGTGTGTGTGTGTGTGTGTGTGTGTGTGTGTCGGCCTCGTTAGAGCAGCTCAGACACATTCACTCACAGAGGAAAGAGAGTTTGGAGCATGAAAAGTAACGACACCACTTTAAATCAGGCCCAATATATTTACTGGCTTATTGTCAGACTCCAGCAAAACATTCAATGATGTATTTTCCATCCAAAAACTGCACTGAAGTGTTTGTCAGAGTTTCTCATTTGTCGACATCGTTTTAAAGGACGAGCAGTTTGATTTATCAGTTTGTTATTTGCTGAGATCAGAAACACGAGGAAACGGCAGACTGAGGCTGAAGCCGGAGGAGACGTGAAGTCAGGAACTTTGCGAACCACAGAACATATTGTTAGAATTTAAAGGTCCATGTGTTTATTTCCTTCTGCAGGGTTTAGAATGTTCTTCACACTGATCTGGTTCAGAGAGAAACGGTTTTACTTTGTTATTAATGTTATTTCTGGTGTAGAATACAGAAAGGTCATTTATTATCTTGGGCCTGTGATGATGGCATAATTCCTTTTTTTTTAAACAAGCGTTCGTACTCACTTCCTGTATTCTGATGTCACATGACCACCACCAGTCCTCTCCTGGTTGGTCACATGATGTCGAGCGGCTGCGTCTCCTCTGGGTTTAAAGCTGCTTTGAGATCCTGTAAAGAAACAGGAGATAAAGAGTCAGACCCAGATACAACTCTTCAGTCACGCAGCCCTTTCCTTCTGACTCCTGACCCCTCTCTTCTCCTCCCCTCCACCTGCAGGGTCTTCCTGGTCCCGCTGGTAACGATGGAATCCCCGGTCAGCCTGGTATGGCTGGACCTCCCGGCCCCCCTGGACCCCCCGGCCTCGGTGGAGTAAGTGCTCTCTCTCTGTGTATGACCAGTTTAGGTCCTGATCATGTGTCAGGCTACAGCTTCTTCTTCTGTGGTGCTCAGACAAGTTTAGAACACACACAAATAACTAGTTCCCAGTTCTCACATCCCATTACCCATAATCCCTTGTGCTTCCTGCTCAAATGACTGACTCTGATTGGAGGTTGGTTGTCACTCTGAGGTCAGAGGTCGTCAGTGTGGATGGAGCGATGCTTCAGAGGCTCAGAGGATGTTGATGCTCTTATGATATCAATCGATTTGATTATTATTGAAGGTTTGAATTCATCATTTACCTGCATGCTAACTCCCCATGCTAAGCTAATAGGACACACCCAGTCGAATTCACCGTCCTTATTACTGAGTAAATGCTAAATATCTGCAAATATCAATCTAAAGTAACATTCTTCAGTTTGACACTGACCTCTGTTAGTGTAGTTAAGTGATGTTCCTGTAGGAATTCAATTTACCATGACACCAAACATGTCAACGACAGGTTTCCATTCTAATAGTCCAGGCTAAGCTGGAGGGAACCACAGCGAGGTCAAAGGTCAGGCTGAGAGAAGTGAAGGGACTCAGATCTGCAGAAGACGAGTTCAGTCACATCACACTCTTTTGAAATGTGAGCTGGTCGAATCCGGAACAGACGACACAGCAGAATATTTACAGATGTTATAAAACAGCTGGAGCAGATTAACCTCACTGGGATGTGAGAGCTGACTGGTTTTATAGAAGGTCATCGAGGATTTGAAGATTAAAGAGAAACGCACTCTGGGAACATGCAGCATAATAATATTCAATATTCAAAGACAACATAGAAAAGACATTTTATTCATGTCGTTGAAAGTTTGAATCTGAGAAATTATATTTTTCTGTGGCTCACGTGTTTGTTTGTTTTCCTTCCAGAACTTCTCCCCTCAGATGTCTGGTGGCTACGATGACAAATCCCCTGGCATGTCTGTTCCTGGACCCATGGTACACAGACACACACACACACACACACACACACACACACTGTCAGTTCTAAATGATGATGACACAGTGTCTGAACTTGCCTCTGTTTGATTGACAGGGCCCTATGGGACCCCGTGGACCCCCTGGACCTGCCGGCTCTAGTGTGAGTACACAACTTCCTCCTTCCTCAAGTCAGAAACATGGTTTCAAATCTAAAGACAGTGCAGGAACCTCATGACATCATCGTGACATCACTTTCCTCTCCTCAGAGGGAAGTGATGTCAGAACACAGAGCTAATTTCACAGCAAATGGAACTACAGTCATTTCTCTGCGCTGGTTTGAATCGATGCAAAGTTGAGAAACATGAAGAAACACAAACGCACAAAAAGCTCCAGTGGTCAGACTTTCATGGAGGTTTGAAGGATGACAGAGAAACCCATAGGAATTACCAGGAAGAATGTTGAAACTGTACAAACAATGAGCTGAAGGGTTTCGATTCAGGAAACTTCTTCACACTGATTCATGGGACTGGAGCAGATCTGTGAATGCAGCTGAGGCTTCACTCCAAATAAACACAAACGCCTATAAATCCATAACAAGTCACTGAATGTGGAACAAAAGGAGAAATAACCACATTTGTTCCATGAAACAAAGATTCCCTGCGGACCTCCCTGAGTGTGAAGTGGCTCCATGTGATGTTTCAACCACCATCGTATGTCTGACTGTCTCAGTGATGGTGTTTTGGTTTGTTTCCTCCTGCAGGGACCTCAGGGATTCACCGGCCCCCCTGGTGAGCCTGGTGAGGCTGGTTCTTCTGTGAGTATGAGACCATGAAACAAATACACACTCACACTGCACCTTGTTAGTCTGAGGCCATTCTCACCATGTTCTCCTCTGCAGGGTCCCATGGGTCCCCGTGGCGCTGCTGGCCCCCCTGGAAAGAACGGAGAGGATGTAAGTTCACTGGACCTGCTTCTGTTTCTTATCTGTTTGTATCGTTTGTCTCAATGAATGATGCAGAAAAACTTCATCTGTTCATCCACCCCCGTTTTCCTTCCCTCAGGGTGAGTCTGGCAAACCCGGCCGTGGCGGTGAGCGCGGACCTTCCGGCCCTCAGGTAAGTTACCATGGCAACGCAATTCTTAGCGATGCAGTGTGAAAGTGTAAACGGAGGTGTGATAGTAAATCCTGTCTCCTGTCTCTCAGGGAGCTCGTGGATTCCCCGGAACCCCCGGTCTGCCCGGAATCAAGGGACACAGAGTGAGTCACATTCAACAAACCCCAAATCAGAACAACAGCATCTTCCTGACGCCTGTGGACTAATCCAACATCTCCCCCTCTTTGTCTTTAGGGATTCAGTGGTCTCGATGGCTCCAAGGGAGACTCTGGCCCCGCTGGACCCAAGGTGAGTGTCCCGCTTTGCTGTCAGTGTAGAAAAAGTCCATTTGAAACACTCCGCAAAGGACAAGTGCTAAAAGTACAGAAGTAGAACCTCTACACAGATTCATGTGATTCTCTAGTGAATCAGAACTCACATTACAAACGAATGGTTAGAAGTGAAGCAGCCTAATTTCCCATAATGCACCTAGAAGCATCTCTTATTCAAATCTGCTGTATTGAGTTTTTCTATTAGTTTGAGTTGAGGACACAGTCCCGATCACAGTGGCAGCCACGTTGGCTCGTTGAATTCATATTGAGGAACGACGCTGCATCACCTGTATGTTAATGTGTGTGTGTGTGTTTTTAGGGAGAGGCTGGAGCTGCTGGTGAGAACGGAACCCCCGGCGCTATGGTGAGTAAAACAAGCGTCCCCTGTCTTCGACCCGATGATGCCACATTCAGAGGTTGTATCTGACCGTCTCTCTTTCTCTCTCAGGGACCTCGTGGTCTGCCCGGTGAGAGAGGTCGCACTGGTGCTTCTGGATCTGCTGTGAGTCAACACACACACACACACATCGTCTTTATTCAGCCAATCAGTGCGTCAGTGAGCGTATCAACCAATCATATTTGTCTGTGTTCTGCAGGGAGCTCGTGGTAACGATGGTGCTGCTGGTGCTGGTGGACCTCCTGTAAGTCTTTTATTCTCTGAAACTCTAATGTTGTTTAAATATAAAACTTCCAATGCAACACAAGAAACAAGAAACTCATTTTGTTCTACCAAATTATTGCACTTATTTCAAACTGGGTAAATGTAAATGTGCTTTTTAGGCTTGTTGTATTTATTCCCTTGTAAAGCTGCATGGACCTGCTACATTAGTCTAAATCTCATTTTGATTGTTTCTTCTCAGGGTCCCACCGGTCCCGCTGGACCCCCTGGATTCCCTGGTGGCCCCGGATCAAAGGTACAACTGAGCCCAACATGAGCCCAAACAATAATCTGCCATATCCTCCATTTTGAATGTGTCCTTCATCTTCCTTAATCCTCTACAGCGTTCACCATCATCTTCTTCTTCTTCTTCTTCTTCTTCTTCTTCTTCTATTTTCATCTCTTCTGAGGTCAATACCAAAGTCACTGACCAGCCCCTGCAGGAGCTTTGAGGCATTTCTCTCAGACAGTTGAATTTTAATTTGACCTTTGACCCAACAGGGGTCACACAGAGGAATTCTGTTCTTTCCATATTCTATTCTACATGTTCACATTGGAAACATGATTAAATTCAGTTTCAGTACAAATTCAATTTTTATCCAACTTTGTTGAAGGAAATGAATGAAAAATAATAATTTCCTATTAATGCAGGATTGTTTGTATATAATCCTTGGTTTCAGTTTATTTAGAAGTGACATGTATAAATGTAATACTACGAGTTTATGACACTTTCTTCCTTTTGTCTTTGACCATGTTGGATAATTGTAATTATCTTATTAATTATCGAACTCTTGTTCTGGGTTTCTTCTTTACTCAGGGTGAAGGTGGACCTCAGGGTAGTCGTGGACCTGAGGGTCCCGCTGGAGCCCGTGGTGAGCCCGGAAACCCTGGACCCGCCGGAGCTGCTGGACCTTCTGTAAGTACTGACGACAACGTTTCCATTGTTGTTGGGATTCTAGTCCAGAAAATCCTGAATGATAGTGAAACAACTTCCTTTGGGCCTCTGAATTCAAATGTTCCCCTTCTTTCTCCTCCCAGGGAAACTCTGGAACTGATGGAGCCCCTGGAGCCAAAGGACTTCCTGTGAGTACTCTACCTGTGCATTTCTTTCACAGGCATGTCAGGGTTGAAGGTTCAAATCCGTGTTTAGCCCAGAAGGTTGAGCAAGGCACTGCCAAAGCAGCCAGCGCTGGAGTTTCATAGTTATAATCACATTACTGCCAGGTCCGTGCAGCATGATCTGACTGTATTGTTGTTCTGTGCTGCCCCCTGCAGGGTTCTGCTGGAGTTGCTGGAGCTCCCGGTTTCCCCGGACCCCGCGGACCCCCAGGATCTCAGGGTGCTGCTGGTGCCACTGGATCAAAGGGAAACACTGTGAGTCAAGCTCCCTCATGACTGAAGATAGTGTTTTCTAATATCTGTCCCTTGTGGATGGACATGATAAAAGTAAAAGTTTACTCCAAACACAATGAAGTAAAGATAAATGTAAACAAAATGCATTACTTCAGTTTTCTTCTGGTGTTTGGAAGTTGGTTTTTTTTTTGTGTTTGCTTATTTGTTTGTGTCCTTCAGGGTGAGGCTGGTGCCCCAGGATCCAAGGGAGAGCACGGTGCCAAGGGAGAGAGTGTAAGTTCCCCACAGTCTGCATCAAGCATAGCACCTCACTCTCTTTGCCTCTCACACATTTATACACATGTGTCAATGCCGTGCCAACGATGTGTGTGTTCTCCAGGGTGTCCCAGGACTTCAGGGACCCCCAGGACCTTCCGGTGAGGAGGGCAAAAGAGGAGCCAGAGGAGAGCCCGGTGCTGCAGGAGCCCGTGGAGCTCCTGGAGAGCGTGTATGTATCTCAAAGAGAAAAAGCTTGGAGTATATATAAATATATATATCATATAATTAGATATTGATCACTATTTTAAGGGCAGTCGAATTATTAACGCACACACTGAAAGATTGTTGCTGATAGCGAACGTATTGTAGGTGATGGACAGACAGAGGCATACAATGCACTGTATAAATAGCTTTACATCTGGGGTTGCAGGGTTTCAATGCTGCCACTAGGGGGTAATTATCACAGGTGTCTTGACATCAGCTACTTCTTGATTCCCCCACATCTGGCCCATAATGCATCTGGCCTCAAAGTGTTTGGTGCAGTTTTATGGAAACACAAAAAAAGGCCTGATTGCATCACTGTTTACCAACAGCCCAGATGATACAGTAGCATTGAGGTGGGACTTCTGTCAGAATGCTCATGGTTTAAATCCCTCAGGTTTTAGCTCCTCCCAGCTTTGTTCATAGCACTAAGCAGGACGTGCTTGTTTCTCTCTGTAGGGTGGTCCCGGCGGTCGTGGTTTCCCTGGATCTGATGGTTCTGCTGGAGCCAAAGTGAGTGAAACATGCATTTGATTCATTTTTGCAGTTCACTTTTGAGGTGCATTAGATTTAACCTCTTCCTGTCCATCATAGGGTGCCCCTGGTGAGCGTGGTGCCCCTGGTCTTGTTGGACCTAAAGGTTCCACTGGTGAGCCTGGACGCACTGGTGAGGCCGGACTCCCTGGAGCCAAGGTGAGATACCCTACTATTGATCACATAATTATCAGAAACATGAAATAACCCCTGTCCAGGTTCTCCTCTGACCTCTGACCTCTGATCTGTAGGGTATGACTGGTAGCCCTGGCAGCCCTGGACCTGATGGCAAGATGGGAGCAGCTGTAAGTTCATTTTCAGAATAATAAATTTGATTCTAATCTTATCAAAACATCTAGGGTACATTTTTAAAGTTTAGGCTATGTGAATTCATCTTTAATGAATCCTCTGTAACAGGGTGCCCCTGGACAAGATGGCCGCCCCGGACCTCCTGGCACCGTTGGAGCTAGAGGCCAGCCTGGAGTTATGGGATTCCCCGGACCCAAGGGAGCAGCTGTGAGTAATATGGCTGCTACACAGTAACTTCAGCTGTTTCTGAACATTAACAGTACTGAGAGCAAGGATCTTCATGACATGGTCTCCACATCTCTGGTAACTCTGTTTTTCTCTTCCTGTCTGTAGGGTGAGGGTGGAAAGTCTGGCGAGAGAGGAGTAATGGGACCCACTGGCCCCGTTGTAAGTTGTCTACACTATGTTACTCCTTGATTCCACGTTTCTCCATTGCTTTGTTGCTCTGTATAGAACCTGTTTCCCTAAATATCTACCATCTTTCTACCCAGGGTGCCCCTGGAAAGGATGGTGATGTTGGTGCTCAGGGTCCCTCTGGACCTGCTGTAAGTAAACAGAACCACATCCAGCTAAACATCAGCTAGATCTGGTCATTTCTGTTTTTTCTGACTCTTTGACTCATCCACAGGGCCCTGCTGGTGAGAGAGGAGAGCAAGGAGCTGCTGGAGGTCCTGGTTTCCAGGGTCTTCCAGGACCCCAGGGTGCTGTTGGTGAGACTGGCAAGCCCGGAGAGCAGGTACTGACTGAGATATGATTCACCTGCACACTCTGAAGAAACTGATTCTCTCTTATGAACTGACACATTCAATTTCCTCCACCTCTGTTTCTTGAACTATCCAGGGTCTGTCCGGAGAGGCTGGAGCCACTGGACCCGCTGGATCCAGAGTAAGTCATTCAAAGGAGATTATTTTGTTGAGGGAACTGTTTCTCTTTCACATTGTAAGACCTTGACTTCAGTATGTCAGGTGCCTTGGCTACATGGCTACAGTTAAACAAGCTATGTGATGGCGCTAATTATATTTGCAGCTCAAGTAAGATACACAGAGGTTGAAACCCTCTCGAACTGCTAGCTTGCTAACACAGTGGTGTTAACACTAACTGCTAGCTAAGCTAATGCTACATGGAAGTTGGCTAGCCATGCAGGTTATACCAAGTTTTATCTCCAACAATCTCTAAAAACAAAGAGGGCTACCTGGGGAAAGGCCTTTGACAAATGATGAATAATGAAAGAGCATTGCTTACCAGGTAGCTCTTACTGTTGATGAAGAATGTGTGTGACAGATGTCTTCTTCAAAAAGTATCTCTTTACCAGACAAATGCATGTAGGTTTCGTTTTCAAGATGAAACACTACCTTGTAAGAATCAACCTTTTAAATGAGAAATCCACAGTCATATCCTACTGATGTGTTTGACCACTGCTGGACTACTTCAACAAACCTAACTATGTCAACTCTTCAGGGTGACAGAGGATTCCCCGGTGAGCGTGGAGCCCCCGGCGCCCTCGGACCTGCTGGTGCCCGTGGATCCCCTGGAGCTTCTGGAAACGATGGTGCTAAGGTAAACCCCGGCTGACATTAAAAGAAAAGAATGGATGTCCAGAGATCCAGGCAGCATATTCTAATGTTTTGATTTCTTTCTGCTAATCATTCTTGTTTTCCTCTTTGTCTTCAGGGAGATTCTGGAGCCCCCGGTGCCCCCGGAGCTCAGGGTCCTCCTGGACTCCAGGGAATGCCTGGTGAGCGTGGATCTGCTGGTCTTCCAGGACTGAGGGGAGACAGAGTGAGTATTCCTACAACTCCCAATATTCCCAGTATATATCATGTGCCACTTCTCATGTACACCAGTGCAGAACCAGCACTTATCATTAGAGATCTAACTCGTTAAAGCAACAAAAAGTTGATCGGACCTCCCACTAGGATGAATCTGACCAGTTTAAAGCCAACACTACATCATATCATCTTATATGTTGTAATCCTGCCTACAGCATTCTCCCACTATCACAGATGTGTGTTCATTCCCTGTATCCCCTCACTATCCATTTACGTAGGGTGACCAAGGAGCTAAGGGTGGTGATGGAGCTCCTGGTAAGGATGGAGCTCGTGGTTTGACTGGACCTATTGGACTTCCCGGATCTGCTGGAGCCACAGGAGACAAGGGAGAGCCTGGCGCTCCTGGAATTGTTGGACCTGCTGGAGCCCGTGGTTCTCCTGTAAGTAACTTGTTTGTCCTTCTGAGAAGGAAACAGTGAAACTTCGACCAGACTTCTCTAGCTGCTTGAATTTTCAATCTTCAAATGCTTGGCTGACTTTTCTTCCTCCTCTTCCTCAGGGTGAGCGTGGAGAGTCTGGACCACCCGGACCCGCTGGATTCGCTGGTCCCCCTGTAAGTAATTCCTCCCCAAATGTCCTGGCTTCTTTTACCAACCATTTTTTTTAATCTTTAACAGATAATATTCTGAGAAATCATTTGCTATCTTCCATCATTCCAACGCAGGGTGGTGATGGACAGCCTGGTGCTAAGGGAGAGTCTGGAGATAATGGTGCAAAGGGAGATGCTGGTCCCCCCGGCCCCGCTGGACCCACTGGTGCTGCTGGACCTGCGGTTTGTTAACTTTTACAATACCATCCATTAGAGTGCAGAAAATACAGTTATTTGCAGTAAATGGCTACATAACCTGTAACTGGTTCTCCCAAGTTAATTGACACCATTTTGTTTACTTTTAGGGTCCCGTTGGAAACTCTGGCGCCAAGGGAGCCCGAGGACCTGCTGGATCTCCTGTAAGTCATTGCTCTTCTTCCCTTCTGTCCCACTCTTCCTGTATTACATTTATATTTATACCTAGATGCTTTCAGTTCCTAGATCACAAACATTTCAAGCAATCTCATAGATGTCAGAGATGACCATGCCCCTGATCATACTGTCAATCCTAGCAATAGCCTCAAGACTCAAAAGCAGTCCAGAGACCTTATACTATGTTTTCATCCAGATGTCTTACTTGTATTGCAAAAAGCTGATTTGTTTATGATATAGCTTTGTCCTCATATCATGTTCCCTGACATTTGACACGGCCTCTGTCTGTCTCCTCAGGGTGCTACTGGCTTCCCTGGCGGTGCTGGCAGAGTTGGACCTCCCGGCCCCTCTGTAAGTCTCTCTATAATGTTACAAGCACTAGTTCCTGTATCAGAGCTCAACATCCAGGATGGTTTTTAACAGTGTTGAACCCCCCTCCCCACAGGGCAACTCTGGACCTCCCGGACCCCCTGGAGGTGTTGGCAAGGAGGGACCCAAAGGAAACCGTGGTGAGACTGGACCTGCTGGTCGCCCTGGTGAGATGGGTGCAGCTGGACCCCCAGGAGCTTCTGGAGAGAAGGGTAACCCTGGTTCCGAGGGTGCTCCCGTAAGTTACCTTTAACCTTCAGAATAGACTGAAATGCTTCTGAAATGAGTTACTTTCACCTCAGTCCATCACAGAATCAAATGATTGATTTACAGTAAATATCAACTTGATTTGATACTGGCTGAATCAATGCGTAACTTTGAATAGAACCATTAGATTATTTAAGTCTCCACATTTTCACTGAATACATGAAGAACATGTTGAAGTGTTGGTCCATTCTGCCACCTTACACCTTGAGGTCTGACCAATTTCTCTTTATCTCTCTCTGTCTCCACCTGCAGGGTAGTTCTGGTATTCCTGGACCTCAGGGTATTGCTGGAGGCCGTGGTATTGTTGGTCTGCCTGGACAGAGAGGAGAGAGAGGTTTCCCTGGCCTGCCCGGACAATCTGTAAGTTCCTCATTTTACTCAACTAAGACTATAAACTGTAAAGCAGTCTGATGGATCCAGGAAAGGAAACCTAAATGTCTTTAGTGAGCCAACACTATGTTTGGAACCAAATACGACCACAAATCCAGAAATATGGAAGTGTAAAGGCTGTGCTATTCCATTCCACTATTTCCATTTTCATTCACCTAAATCCAGAAAGGCTTTAAACTGTTAGAAAAGCTACTGAGGTTATTACAACTGGCTGTTACACCCATAGGGAGAGCCTGGAAAGCAGGGATCTCCTGGACCCGGTGGTGAGCGTGGACCTCCCGGACCCATGGGACCCTCTGGACTGGCTGGAGCCCCAGGCGAGGCTGGACGTGAGGTACGGAAAAACTATTGCACATGAGAACAACATTGCCATCTGTCTGTATTCAGATAATATCGTGTATAAGTCAACCCAGACGGTGTTTCTTCATCAGCTGTGTGTTGTTGTTTTAGGGATCCCCTGGTAACGAGGGATCAGCTGGTCGCGATGGACCTGCCGGACCCAAGGTGAGTTCATCATCTTACTGACCAGCATCAGTATGTGAGAGTGACACAGTAAAGTTTGTCTTTAGTTTCAGTCTCTGTCACAGGACAGAGCTTTATAAGAGTCAGCTCAGTCAACCTCAACCAACCAATAGCAACATGCTAACACCACAGTGGCTCCTGCTAAATACTGTGAACCTTTTAAAGTACGAATATTGTTATTTGAGGATATTCCAACCCCCATAGACCTCTGACGTCCAGGTACATAGGACTGGACAGGCTGTGGCAATAGAATACAAAGATGACAGTTGGTGAAATAAAGTAATATTGTGTTTGTGTTTCAGGGAGACCGTGGAGAGAACGGCCCTGCTGGAGCTTCTGGTGCCCCTGGACCCCCTGGCGCCCCCGGACCTGTTGGACCCGCCGGAAAGAGTGGTGACCGTGGAGAGAGTGTAAGTAATGAAAGTGGTCACTGTTTTGGTCTTTTATGGATCTGTTTAACGTCAACTCATGTCATCAGATCTGCTGTAGGGGACAGTAAGCTTTGGATGTCTCTGTAACCTGCCTCCATATGAAACTTGTTTTGTGTGTTTTAGGGACCTGCTGGTCCAGCTGGCTCTGCTGGTCCTGCTGGGCCTCGTGGACCTGGTGTAAGTCACAACATCAGCACCATTCATACACTCCTTTTATAATGACACACTATGCAGAGGAAGACAAAACTAAACACTTCATCCCCTTCTTCCTCCAAACAGGGCGCTCCTGGACTTCGTGGAGACAAGGGAGAATCCGGAGAGGCTGGAGAAAGAGGCATGAAGGGACACAGAGGATTCACTGGCATGCAGGGACCTCCCGGACCCTCTGTAAGTTACTTAACACACGGGCCAACACATACTGCCTACAAATAACACAACAGATTCAACCGCTAACTCCTATTTTTGTGAATGAACCCATAGGGACCCAGTGGAGATCAGGGACCTGCTGGTTCTGCCGGACCCGCTGGACCTAGAGTAAGTTAATCTGTCGATAATCTTTAACTACTTGGTGCAGTTTTGCATTTTCATATTTGCTTCTTTGCATGTCTGAAAATGGTTGGTGTAGACATTACAAGGTTTTCTTCTGTGCTGTTTGCAGGGCCCCTCTGGAGCTGCTGGCTCTGCTGGTAAGGACGGTATGAGTGGCCTGCCTGGACCCACTGGACCTCCTGGACCTCGTGGACGTTCTGGAGAGATGGGACCTTCTGTAAGTCAAACTAACTTTCAAACTATCCATCCATTTTTTTGTTTATTTACTCATTTTCAGGAGCACCACAAAGCCTCCACCAGTAATCCATTAACCAACTCATTCTCTTTATTCTTCTCCCTACTTCTTCTTCTTCTCCACTCTCAGGGTCCTCCTGGACCTCCTGGTCCAGCTGGAGCACCTGGTGCCCCTGGTGGCGGATTCGACCTCGGCTTCATCGCCCAGCCTCAGGAGAAGGCTCCCGATCCCTTCCGTATGTACCGTGCTGATGATGCCAATGTTCTGCGCGACCGTGATCTGGAGGTGGACAGCACCCTGAAGAGCCTGAGCCAGCAGATTGAGCAGATCCGCAGCCCCGATGGAACCCGCAAGAACCCTGCCAGAACCTGCCGTGACCTCAAGATGTGCCACCCTGACTGGAAGAGCGGTGAGTCTGTTTGGTACAGTTGATAGGGTAGAGTGCCGTGTCCCTACTGGACTCATTCACTTTTCTCAAGGCATATTCACATTTAATCGTCTTCAAGTAGAGTGAGTGGATAATGATAAGCACGAGAAACAGGATTCAGGAAATTAGACGAGTAACATGCTGGACTGACTTTTCCTCTTTTAATTCCTTGTGTATCAGGCGAGTACTGGATTGACCCCGACCAGGGCTGCACTCAGGATTCCATCAAGGTTTACTGTAACATGGAGACTGGAGAGACCTGCGTATCTCCCACTCAGCGCGAGGTTGCCAAGAAGAACTGGTACGTCAGCAAGAACATCAAGGAGAAGAAGCACGTCTGGTTCGGAGAGGCCATGACCGACGGATTCCAGGTAAACACGACAAACCTTCTTAGCTCTTACCCTCTCCTGTCTCCTCCATCTGTCTCTCACATGCTCCCACCTTCCATCCCAGTTCCACAACCCCTTCCTCTCTTCTCCACTTCTTCTTTCTCCTTCACTCTTTGTTTCTCATCTCTTACTCAACCCCTCAGCTTCTTATGCCTCCTCCATCCTCACTGTTCCAGTAATCAACTCCTCCCTCCTTGTCCTCCCCAGTTCGAGTACGGCAGCGAGGGCTCTCAGCCCGAGGACGTCAACATCCAGATGACCTTCCTGCGTCTCATGTCCACCGAGGCAACCCAGAACGTCACCTACCACTGCAAGAACAGCGTCGCCTACATGGACGCCGCTGTCGGCAACCTCAAGAAGGCCCTGCTCCTCCAAGGCTCCAACGAGATCGAGATCAGAGCCGAGGGCAACAGCCGCTTCACCTACAGCGTCCTGGAGGATGGATGCACGGTGAGTTGATGCTCTCATGACAAATAAGTCATCTTACATGCATAGTGTTGTAGTTCATGTCCGGTAAACAGGATTTGAGCACTGACTCTAACTGGCCTTTCTTCTTCTCTCCTTCCAGTCACACACCGGTACATGGGGCAAGACAGTCATCGACTACAAGACATCGAAAACATCTCGCCTGCCCATCATTGATATTGCTCCTATGGACGTTGGTGCTCCAGACCAAGAGTTTGGCCTTGAAGTTGGACCCGTCTGTTTCTTGTAAAAAGAGAAATCTGGACTTGAAATTGTTGTTGTGTGTGTGAGTGTGTTTTTCTAGCAGTCATCTCTCTAAAACAAAGCCCCACCAAAACGTCCTTCTAATGCCATTTTTTCTGAAAACTCCAACCCCTCGCTCCTGATCCTACAAGTTTCCATTCGGCCGTTGTTCCGATGGTCCACTTTGCCTAAAACCTGCACTTCGACAAGATGGCGGTGATGCGGCAGTGTCGGCATCATCGTGTTTGGGACCACTACTTTTTTTGTTTCTGACTCTCGTTTTTTTTATTTTTCATTTGTTTTGTTTTGGTTTTTTTTTTTTTTACCATCACCAACACCAAGGATCCTGTAGAGAAGACATTTTGTTTCACTGGCAACAAGAAAATAATATATGCTTCTGTAAAGTGTAAAAAATTGACTTCCCCTCTTCATCCAGCCAAACCAGGCCTCTCTGGAGTTTACAGAAACCAACTGAAACACACAGGTGACTTTTGTATTTTTATACACCACTGCGGTGAGAGGATTGAAAGGACAGCCCCAACAGACAGAACCCAATTGCTTTGTACCACGTTTCAGGTGATGATGAATAAACGGTGAAACTGACAGCCATGTTTGTCTCTGTTGTTCTGCCCCCTCCTTCATCTGCCCCGGACGAGGCTAACTCCTCCTCCTCCTCAGCTGATGCTGCAGCTGTTGATCTGTGTTTGTTGTTTTGGATGCTTCCTTGTTTGTTCCTCTCTTTTCTCCCTCACATTAAAACCACCAGCAGAGAAACTTGGGTTTAAACCTCTTTATTTTTTTAAAGGAAACTAGATCCTATGGCTACCTCAGAAAGTGAGAAATTCCAGCTCTGAACAAGAAGTGTTTTTAGAAGTGCCTGCTGTCGGCAGGGGGGGGGGGTAGAGGCTCACTAGAACTTTAGCAGAAGCAGAAGCAGCTCAAACTTGGTGCTATTCTTTCTTTGAGGTCTCCTGCCCGTTTAATTTCACTCTGGTGCGGCAGGACCTTGTTGGTGCTAAAATGAAACCACAGCTTTTATTCTTGGTGTCCAGAACGATTCAAACTTCTTTTCCCAGACTTCTTCGTGCTGGCAGTGAAACTCTAGCTTTTGGTTTTTGTTTTGAACCAGCTGTGCACCTTTCCTCTCGTTTTTTAAAATTCCTCTCCACCTCTTCATTTTGTTTCTTGTTTTCTCCCCCACAAATTGGAATCAAACAGATTCTTTTAAATGCACAGAAAGAGAACCATCAGCATAAAGTGTGTGAGAGAGACAGACAGACACACCTCTGGGGGCAAAACACCACAAGGATCTGTACCTATTTTGTATATGTATAATAAATTGAGATGTTTTTAATTATTTTGAATGCTGAAATAAAGCATGTTAAGTGGTCTAACATTGAATCCTGACTAATTCCCTGACTGGCTCGCTGACTGGCCCCTCCAGGACTTTACACCTTCTACAAGCTGTAAAGTGACTGAATGAAAAACCAAGGGAACAAATCTCAGAGGAGTTTCCTGTGTCTGTTCAGTTCTCGCCTCTTTAACAGAGTGTGTGGAGAGAGAGAGAGAGAGAGATGGCGGGAGGAGAGTCTGTTGCCCCGGAGCAGATTGTCCTGGCTGACCGTGCCCTTGTATCCATAAAATTCAAAATAGACCAATAAACATCTTGAGGAAACGTTTCTTCAGACATTTGAACCTCGTTGATTCTGAGTGATCAGCGAGAAGAGTTACCAACATCAGCAGCTACGAGTCAGAACAGAGGAGTAACTGAGGCCTACCTCTTCGTCTGCTGGAGACTCCTCGTTGTTGTCAGGTTACCCCACAGAGCTGCTGAGGAAAAGTCCTTAATCCAGCCAGAAAACACGTGTTCCTGTGACAATCCAGCACTGATCCTGGTGATACGTGTGCATCCTGCGGATTCGTCTCTCCCCAGTAACCCATCTGAAGAGCGTCTGCACAGCTCAGGCTGCCGAGGGGCTGCAGGCTGGACCTGCTCTGCTGGCATCAGCCTGGCTTCACAAAGACACTGATTGTCCACCTTGAGGCAGCCACCTACCCAGGAGCACAGGATAGGTTTGCACTCCCACAGGGAATCTGCACTATTTCTGCAAGAATCAGGGTCTCTATTGGAGGCCTGGCAGAGGAATGCTTACCTCTCCAGTTTCAGACACAGAGGAAGCTGTGTTTGCAGAGAGGAAACACCTCGGTGGGCTGAGGGTAAACATCACAGAGATGTGGATGAGGCCGGTAGAAGCAGATAGAAACAGAAAGAATGACCCCTATTTGTTTTGAAGCATTTGAGGGTCAATTCATGCAAATGACGAAAAGAAAATATCTCAAAGTATTGTCGGTTCTCTGGATTATTCAAAGTAGCTAAGAACAAATGTCATATATTAGACATTTAATTAACCTCCACTGAACAACATTAATTATTACAAGACCTCATTGCTGTTATTTTTACAAGTTGGACTTGATAAAAGTAAAGAGAAAAGGCAGAGGGAGGAATTGGATCTTGGTCAAACTTAATATGAACCAGTGACTTAGACAACAGGTTATTTCACAGGACACACCTCCTTCATGATGTTCATAAGCAGCAAGTGATGCAGAAGAATCGTTTAAATCATCAGGATTTATCTCTTCTGTCCTTTACGTGCTTGTTCTGAATTAATGATGAATGATTACATTGCCTTGATTGATTAAACGTGAATCTACAGTGACAGATTGTTCTTCATTTAAGTTTCTGTAGTCTTTACAATTTAACATAAAACATAAACTGAAACACTTTGAAGTGTTGTACATATGTTAAATAAAAGCTGTTATTGTGCATACATGTTCCTATAACACCCTTTTTATATATGGACGTTAATACTGAAACTCAGGGTAAAAGTACATTAACATTCAGGTGCTGAGGGAAGCTGGAGCATCTCCTATTGGCAAAGAGCTGTAACTGCAATACAAACAAATACATTTAAAAAATAGTTTCTCATCATGTAAGAGAAAGTATAGTGGTGCATTTTTTTAATTTAGTAAATGTAGAACATGACGTAGATAACACTAGAATCTGAGAGGGTCACAGATCTCAGTGACGATACTGGTGCGTTAGAAAAGCATCACTGGTTTCTTTGAATTGCTTTAAAGCCTGTTGTTGTGTAAAATGTTGTAAAACCGAAGTTTTGTGGTGTTTTACTGAGCTGCACTTCATGACGACATCATAGAGATTCTCTCTCAGCTCTGATTCACGGCCTGGATTTTAATTACTCAGTTTAAATGAGTTTTATAAATCAACATATTGGAATTTTTTATTATATTTGGCTTTGGACGCAGGTCAGCCAAGGTTAGGTAAGATAAGATAAGATAAGATAAGATAAGATAAGATAAGACTGAATATACCAAAGAGACATGAGTGGTGTCAATCATCACGTCATTTGATTTGAAGTGTGTAAGAGTTTTAATGTTTACGATGGGGGTCGACACCCCCTCAGCCCCTCCCTCCAGTTGCACTCTCCCAGAGTAAATCTCCCTCTAATCCTCGTTGTTCCCGTCTGTTCTGCTCAGATTTAAAACCTGTTTATCTAAAAGATGTCAGCGCTGACTCACGACATGACCTTCCCTCCGACCTCTGCGGCGATGGGGACGAGAGACACACACATCACTGCGTCTGAGACGAACTACAGAGACGACAAAAGTACAGATACTCGTGTGAGTAAAGGTATTGCACTGTTTCAACCCCCAAAAGATCATTATTATGTTTTAGTCTATGGGAATAATTGAAAGTGAAAAATAATAATAATAGATTTTTTATAGCAGTTTTAGTGAGGAGACATTTTTGGATCCCTGGGGTTAAAATTGAAAGGTTCCTGATCCCTGAAATAAAACAACGAACAGAGAATCTGCTTCTGTTTAATTCTCTCTGCACACAGATTTAATAGATGTTTTCCATTCCAGCTGTAACCATCCTGACATCTGGCCTCCCCCCCCCCATCAGTCCAGCTCTAATCCTGGTGTCCAGACACATGGTCTCTACTGAACCTGCGTCTCTACTGGTGATTGTCTCTCTGACTGTCAGAGGGTGAAAACCCTTTGTTTTGAATCCAGCAGAAGGAGAAGAGGATACGAGGATGAAGAGGATGAAGAGGAATCACTTTCTAATGGTGCAGGTTACAGGTCACAATAGAAAATAACAGTCTTATGTCACATGTAGTAAAACATTCAAACTATTGAATATAATATATAATATAAGCACATGTAGACTCTGGAAGCTTATCAGAGCATTTTATCACAGGGTTGGTGATAAAGTTTAATAATATTCATTTAAACTCCAAACAACTGACCACGCTTTACTTTGAAAAGAGTGTTTTCAAAGTAAAACCATCTTTGTCCACGTTAGCTGCAGAACATCTGGTGTCCTCCACATGTAAACAGCTGTATCCTATCCATGTTGTTTCTACACTGGAAGCTGAGGAGGTCATGTGACAGACGCCTGACGAATCAGTGAAGGCTACATCACGACCGAAAAGACCCAATCAGCAAGAGGCTGTGAGTGTCGACACCGTTGTTTCCAAACTTCGTTGTTCACGTGTTTCTACCGAGGTCTAAAGACCAGAGGACGTTAGACTAATGATCCTGTTGAAGATGTCGACTATCTGCAAAACAAGCTGTTCCACTCATGTCCACCAGGCGGCAGTAATAAAAGAAAAAGGTGCAAGCCCCGCCCCAAAGGTTCCTGTAAACTCCTCTGAGCCGGGACTTTTTGGTTTAGACCCTGGTTCCTCAGGACGAAACACCAGGTTCCTGCAAAGGTTCTGAGTTCCTGCAGAAAGTTGGAGAAATTGGAAACACAGAAACCATAACCCTAATTTACATAAAAGGTTCCATCTCCTTTACCAAGAAAAACTTCAGAAACTTCTACGCATTCTGACTTTGAGGACGGCAGCCATCTTGACCTGACGCCGCTCTCAGGACGGTGGACTCTGGGTTTGAGTCTGTGACTCCGTGTCCCAGTTCTTCCCACGGTGACTCTGCCTGTTCCTCTCAGCCATGACCACGGCCGCCACCACGCTGACCAGCACCGTGACCGTGATGACGAGCACGGTGGCGGTTTCTGCGATGCAGAGCTGACTGTCCACCCAGGCCAGCGAGGCCCCGGTCAGCTGCGGCGGCTCCTGGCAGGTCACGTTCCTGTAGTCGTCGATGTGGAGGTGGCGAACGTAGAGGATCTTACTGAAGACGCGGTGAAGCTCGCAGTCGCAGCTCCACGGGTTCCCTGAGGAAACAGATGTTGGTGTTGGACCAGGTCATATTCAATTGATTCAGTATTAACTGTTACATGTGGCCCATCAACTCCTGACACATGTTCTCTTTATATAAGAGCATGAGATAATAAAATACATAAAGATCTGCAATAAAATCGTCCTAATCATGTGCGATTAAAAGAGTTATTGTTTTAATTAGTGGTAGAAGTAGAATAATGGTCCTGATTGTGACATTATCCATTTTCATGGTCCCCAGATGATGAATCCTGACGACGTTAATGAGCCTTTGCTGACATCACTGTTTAAATCTTCACAGCCCGACTGTGGACAGTGTCTGTGGACTGGTTTCAAACCAACAGACCTGACAGCTGGATGTGAGTCGCGGTCGTGTGCAGGCTGAGGAAGGTTTTGAACTTGAGGTGTTGCAGGTTGTTTCCCTCCAGAGCGAGAACTGCCAAACTGTAGAGCGGAGCCAGAGCGTCACTGTCGATCCGAGAGATGTTGTTGTAGCTCAGCTGGAGCACCTGCACGCAGACAGACAGGCAGACAGACAGGTCATCAGACAGACAGACAGGTCATCAGACAGGCAGACAGACAGGCAGACAGACAGTCAGTTGTGCACCTCCAGTCCAGGCAGCATGTCCAGGCTCCCCCGCTGCAGCCGGCTCAGTCTGTTGTGGTGCAGGTGGAGCTGCCTGAGCCTGGACAGACCTCTGAACACACCAGGACCCACAGACACCAGCTGGTTATAGCTCAGGTCCAGTTTCTCCATGTTGTCCAGATACTCCAGGCTGGGGGGGGGGCAAGTGAACGAAACATGTGCTGCTTATGAGACGAGGTCAGAGTCTAGAACATCTACAAAATCTGATGTGAGTAATTGTTGTTATTAAAATGTTCATTACAGCTGCTTTAGATTCATGTTTGAGTCAGTGATAGAAAATAATGATGATAATAATAATTATTATAATCTCAGACAGGTGAAGACAGACAGGTGTCACACTGACAGGTGTCACACAGACAGGCGGAGGACAGACAGGTGTCACACAGACAGGTGTCACACAGACGGGCGGAGGACAGACAGGTGTCACACAGACAGGTGTCACACAGACAGGTGTCACACTGACAGGCGGCAGACAGACAGGTACCTGTTTCCAGATAAGTAACACAAGTTGTTGTGAGCCAGTCGAAGTTCTCTGAGCGCAGACAGACTGGTGGAGAAGTCGACTGGGAGCAACGTCAACTGGTTCCAACTGAGATCCAACTTCTCCAAGAAGGACAAAGAGAAAAACGCCTGTGGAGAAAGAATCATGGTTAAAATGCTCCTTTAATCCTGGAGATCAAAGCCTGAGAAAGAGCAACCCGGTGGTACCTGTGGTTGAACGACTTGAATCTGACTGTTGCTCATCACCAGGACCCTCAGCGACCACAGTCCGGTGAAGACTCCAGAGCTGATCTCAGTCAGGTTGTTTCCTCCCAGCTCCAGCAGCCAGGTTCCGTGTGGGAGGCCCCGCGGGACGTGTTCGAATCCACGTGCACGACAGTCCACCAGGTCGGAGTGCTCGTAACAAGCACAGAGGGGCGGACACGAGCGTGAACACCTGACTGGGTGAGAGGCTGAAAGAAGGAGGAGAAGGGCCGGGAACAGGAGCCACATATTTCTCTGAGGGCGGCTGGGCCACTGGAGCTGGACGTGGCTCGGTGGTTTGATTCTGCTGTCGTCAGTCGGAACTGGAAATTATAAAGCAGAGTTTTGACTTTTATATTTAACTCAAAGGACGTGGATCTAATAAATATTTAAAGCTGCAGTCATTATTTCTCTGTATCGTTGGTGTCCACTTGGGGGCAGTGGAACAACCTCAATAATAAACATCAACCAATCAGGAAAAGTAAACAACACATAATTAGCATTTGCTGACGATCACTCTCCTTTTTGCTTCGTATCCTAAAATATCCTGATCGCCCCCTGGTGGCTGGCTGCAGTACAGGTCACAAACTCAGTCTCCTCCATGTTAGTTCTCATCACACTGATCACACAACCTCCATTGTCATCATTTCTTAAAGAGATTTTTGTGAATCTTAACTGACTCAGGAAGCACAAACATACTTTCTACAATTAAATCTCTACGTTTAATTATTTTATATATTTTACATTTGCTCTGTCCTCATCTTCTCATTCAAATCTAATGACATAATCCCAGGAGCAGCAGATTAAATTCTCTAATGACGCTGTATCACATCGTTTAAATGGATAAAAGAAAACAGTGACGTTACTGGAAACAGATGATTTCTACTCTAACAACAGAGAAAATAAAGAATCTGTCAAACAGGTGACTCGCCTCTGCTGTCGATGAGGAATCCAAACATTCTCCATTCTGGATCTTCAACTTCTACACGTCCGCTGACTTCACGGGTTCATTCGACACAGAGAGAGGATGGAGGGAGAGAGATCAGGGAGGGAGGGAGAGAGAGAGAGAGAGCTGCTGATGGTGCCGTCAGCTGTGCTCATTAATCCTCTAATCCACTGAAATCACCAAATGTTTCTCTCATCCATTAAACTCCAGCAGCTCCTCCGTCATGTTGCCATCATGTTTTGGTTTCTGTGCCACAGACTTAAATATTATATAAAGTCTGTTCACAGCTTGTGTTCAGAGACACAAAGAGTCACATGGGGATATCACACATTCACAGACTGTTTACTGACATGTGAGCTGGGAGCTGCCCCCCCAACAACACAGACACCTGAATAATTCAATATATGGACCAGACATGACACAACCACATGTAAAAGAACTCCACAGGTTATTATTACTGTTTTTATTTTGATATTTTAATAAACATTAACAAAATAGGACAAAGATTAAAACTTCATGCATCACAACAAATAAAAGAGTAGGAATAAAGCAGCATAAACATAATAAATAATAATACAGAGAAAGAATGAAATGTCTCTAACAATATATTTCTATCATATTAGGAATAAGGTGCATTTTATGTGTTGAATAGATTCCGAATGTTTCTGAAAATCAAATCTAAATTATATTCTACATTATTTTATTTGTGTAATTTCTCTCCTTTAACTAATTTTTACATTTTAATACAGATTTATTATTTGATTATTTTACTTCTGTTATTTGCTCGTTCTATGTCTTTTATTTAGCTTGAAACTGTGATTTCTGTGTTTCAGCTGATTTCTTTTCATTTTCTTTGTTTATTTTATGTTATAGAACTTTTTATCATGAATTTACAGCAGCGGTGTTACGTCCCGAGCGTCATGACGTCAAACACCTGTAGGCGGAAGTGTCGCCTGTTGTGAATGAATGTGAGAACATGTGGAAGAGAAGAGAAACAGAAGAAGAAGAAGAAGAAGAAGAGAAACAGAAGAAGAAGAGAGACAGAAGATAAACAAGGAAACAAATGAAATGATGAGGCCTGAAGACACGTGACGTCCTGCTAACAAGCTAGCAGCTGTTTACAGCAGCTAACAAGCTAACAGCAGCTAAGGGCTAACAAGCTAGCAGCTGTTTACAGCAGTTGTTAACAGCAGCTAACAAGCTAGCAGCTGTTTACAGCAGCTAAGGGCTAACAAGCTAGCAGCTGCTAGCAGCAGCTAAGGGCTAACAAGCTAGCAGCTGCTAGCAGCAGCTCCCCAGCAGCAGGTATGTGCTCCTCCAGTGTTTTATGATGTTTAACAATGATCCTTCATTATAACTGAGTCCAGTTCAACCTGTGGTTCAGTTGTTTTATTATCTGGTGACAGAATGGATCAGTTTGAGTCATGTGACCATGTTCAGTCTCTTAATGAGTTAAAGTTCTTTTATTCTCTCTTTGTCCATAAACATCACATTAAAGTCAGAGAATAACTTGTATCATTCAGGGTTCAGGTAAAATAAATAAAAAAGCCCCCAAATGATATAAATATGAACTGTTCCTCAGTTTGTGTTTCCATGAGCCTCAGGATCCAGGTCTCTGGTGTTATATGTGTAACGTGTTATATGTGTAACGTGTTATATGTGTAACGTGTTATATGTGTAACGTGTTATATGTGTAACGTGTTTGTGAACTTTGACCCTGACGCACACGTCACAGGAACCTTCTCTCTTCAACATGTGGCTCGAAAACGACACTGGAATCAGAAATGTTTTTTTTTAATAATATTTAAATGATGTCTTTATAAATTTCTTCCAGTTGATATTAAATTCTGTTTGTTTAATACATTTAAAAAGTAAAAAGCAACATTTCATACAAACGTGTGCAGTTGGACTTTCTAGTCAGTAAAACTGATCAGTAACACATGATCAATGTGTGTAATTGTTATAACTGTATAAACAGTTGTTAAACAGCTATTTAACTAGTGACAGTCATGTTTCTGAATAACTATAATATATAGATAATACTTGTGTGTATGAAACGTCAGATTAGCGTCTTGTGTTGTGACTGTGCAGCAGCCATGGCTCAGGCCGGAGCTCACCTGACGTCCACCGCCGTGAACGAGCAGCCGTCCATCTTCGAGGTCCTGGCACAGGAGACTCTGATGGACGCACTCAAACCTGCACTGAGACACGCCCTCAAGGTGAGTGTCGGGATTCACTGGTCTTTAAACCCCGCCTTCATCTGCTGTTCCTGAAAGTGTCTGAAAGGTGCAGCAGCATGAACCCGGTTTGTCAGTGTTTTGTTTTCATGCTGCCACTGATCCACCTGCTGCTATTGGTCCTTTCAGGTCCTGGCAGAGTGCAGCCCGTCTCGTTTTGGCGTTCTGTGGCAACGCTTTGATGAGCTCTACCTGCTGCTGGACCTCCTCCTCCAGAACCACTTCCTGTCTCACTGCAGCTCCTCCTTCTCTGAGAACTTCTACGGCCTGAAACGAGTTTCAGGTGGGCGGGGCTTTCCCATCCGCCTGGGGCTGCACAGGAAGTCGCACTGGCGATCGCTTCTCCTTCTGTGTGCGGTGCCGTACCTGCGGGCCAAGCTGGAGGCCACGCTGGCGAAGCAGAGGGACGAGGAGGACTTCTCCATCCAGCTGGCGCGGTCCAGGGGCCGGAGGCTGTACCGGGCGGCCGTGGCAGCTTACCCATACGTCAGCTCAGCCTGGCAAGCCTGGGTCTTCTGCCAGCAGCTGCTCTTTGTCTTCGGAGTCTCTAAGACCCACAGTCCTCTGCTGTGGTTAGCCAGGGTGAGACTGGCACGGCTCAACGCCCAAGATATCAGAGACATGGAGCTGAAGAGCGGGGACGCTATCGACCTCACGGACAAGAGGTAGATCCATTTAATCAAACTCTGCATGTGTGTGTGGATTAGTTTGTGTGTGTGTGTGTGTTTGTGCATGTGGTCAATTATCTGACGTGGAACAACCATCACAAAAGTTCAGGATAAGAAGTTTTTTCTTGAATGAAGCTCAGTCTTAAATCCAACAACCCACAATGCATTGCTCCTCTGTTTGCAGCCTGGTGTGGAGGGCGTGGTGGTTGATGTCACAGGCAGCGAGGGGCGTGGCCCTCTCCCTCTCCACCTCCCTGTCCATGGGCGTCTTCTTCCTGCAGTTCCTGGAGTGGTGGTACTCCTCCGACAACCAGAGCACCGTGAAAACACTCACCTCCCTGCCTGCTCCTCCGCCCCCCCTCCACCTGCAGGAGGAGGCTCCAGAGGATCTCGGCGAAGCTCAGCGAAGAAACTTCTCCTCCGGGCTCCGACGGCAGGAACTGTCGTCTTTGCCGAAGACTCTGCACCAACTCCACGGTCCTGTCGACCTCGGGCTTCGTGTTCTGTTACCGCTGCGTCTACATGTACGTGAAAGCAAAGCGCCGCTGCCCGGTCACTGGATATCCCACCGAACTGCAGCACCTCATCAAGATCTACTCACCGGAGAGCGGGTGACTGGGTTTCTGACTTTAAAGGGAACAGAGAACTAAAAAAAACACTAAGCACTTGATGACGAGTTCTCGAGCTGAACGTTGAGAAGCTGCAGGGACTCTGCACCTTTCTGTCAGTGATGTGAGCGGATTTAGATGTGAAGCCTAAATTCTATTAAATACTAAATACTTAAAAAATCTACAATAAATCTGTGTTAATAAAAAAATGTATCGGATCTAGTGATTCCACATCTGCTGAGTTAGCATGAAGCTAACAGTCTGCTAGCTGTAGCATCATATTTAGTAAACAGGCAAGAAAGGAAATAAAAGTATTTTACCAGAATATTGATCTATATCCATAACAATCGTTCCCTGAAGTTGACGTCATGTGAAACACTGTGAGGGAACTGAAACGTCAGTGAATTGCTTTATTGAGTTTCCAGACAAGTTCAACAACAGGCCCACTTTAAAAAAAACAAAGGAACAGAATCAGGATCAACGTCACAACATTACAGTGAGACTAATAAAAAAAGGGCTTCGTCGAAACGTCCACAAACCCTGAAATGAAACTGAAGAGTCACAAGAGTCACTTTCCCTTTTCAAGCTCTTGCAACACCGAGGACAGGAGGAGAAAAGGGCTTAAAGTTCGAGAAGGGGACAAATATAATCATCAATAATAGTCACAGTAATAGATTGCTCGAATAGCGTGTATTGCACATGTGTACACGTATATGCACTTTTATATACATGTGAGTCAGAAAGAATTAAACACGTATCGTCGCAACAGGAAAGGATCTGGATTCAACGACAGCACAGACGAAGAAGAGTCAGGAATGTGCTTGTGATCAGCTCCAACAGAAACTGCTTCGGGGGGGGGGCAGAGAGAGAGCGTCTCCCCTCGGGGACAGAGGGAGGTCAAACAGAGGAGGGGACAGCTCCGACCCCCTCAACCAATCACAACAGGACACTACATGTACACCACAGTATCAAACATATCAAGAAATGTACAGTATGAACTTGTGTAGCAAAAAGTGAGAGTGTGTGTGTGTGTGTGTGTGTGTGTGTGTGTGACAGTAAAGCTGTGCAGCCTCTGGACTGGGGAAGTGACCGACAACACAAACCATCACACTGTGTCAACACCACTCACATTGTGTTGCTTTAAATGTTCAGAGCCTGTGATACAACCTCACGTGTGTGTGTGTGTGTGTGTGTGTGTGTGTGTGTGTGTGTGTGTGTGTGTGTGTGTGTGTGTGTGTGTGTGTGTGTGTGTGTGTGTGTGTGTGTGTGTGTGTGTGTGTGTCCTCCAGCAGCCACCAAATCTGAACAGTTACAGTTCACCTCTTGTGTTTCTCTGGACAGTTATTGTGTTGCTCTTTGACAGAAGTAGTTGTGTGACGACATGAAACAGACGTGATTATCAGACTGTGCCTTTGATCTGCTTGATGCTCAGTGTGTAATAAACTTGTGTGATGCTTTAAACAGTTGTTGTTTTTCAGTGGTGTGAGTGTAATTTTTACCAACTTTTCCAATTAATTCAACAGTTGTAGTTATAACTTGAAACTGATCCATCAATTATCATTTTCAAAGCTTGAGGGGTCACAAGATGATACAACAATCAACAGGAGTATTTAACTTTTCATCCACCACTGCTTTTAATGAACAATTAAAAAAAATTAATTTAGGGAGATGTGCAAGTAAAACATTTTGGAAGAAGGCACAAGAAAATTAATTAAACTGCCGCCAGACACAAACCGGAAACTAAGGACATTTGAACTTTTTAATGTCTTTTCTTTTTGGCATTTTTGCTGTTTCCACATGTGGAAATTGAAAATACACTAAATTAATTTATGTTCATCTGACAAAACATAAGACGATTGTCCTCTTTAAAGCTGCAGTGCAGAACATGTCTCCCCCTTGTGGCAGTGACAGTAACTACACCAGCTCTACTAAACAGGCATTTTAGTAGTTCCAAATTATTCAGGTCGAGGAAATGCAATAAGTAAACAAGTTTATTAGTGTTATTAGTCTTTTAGTGTAATCTGCTAAGAAGATTGATGGATTCACATGTTGCTCAGTGATATCTCAGTTCCAGGAGCCAACAGTTCAGACCCTCGGTCCAGGAGGTCGAGGTTCACGGAGCTCTCACCCTCCCTGCTGCCTGCCTGGTCCTGGACCGGCCTGAGGAAGTGACCGTCGCTGTTCACCTCCTCCAACAACAACAACAACAACAACAACAACAACATCTACCACCTCAACAACAGCCAGTGTCTGTAAAACACACAAAGAGACACACACAGGTGCCGACCTGAAGACGTCAGTGCTTAGTTCCTGTCAAACAGCTAAAACATCCAATCTCCAAATAGAATATATTCATAGATCCAATCTGATTGGATAAAACACTGTTTACATAAATATATATATGTGCATGTGTTTGTATATACATACATATATATGTATATAATAGTGTATGTATATTGTGTTTAATATTAATTTAGCTTTTTTATACAAAAAAGTATTTTTATACATGTATGTATGTACAGATCTAGAAAAGTGACCACACTGAGTCTGCTGTGACGTAACCACGGGCAACAGGACAGGACGCTATTTACATCAAACAGGTCACCTTACAATTTCAGGGGGGGGGGGACCGATAGAGACACGGCTGAAGTTAAAGTGACGTGACTAAAACATTGAATACTGCTAAAACTGAGCTGATCCTGAGACACTTTCACCAGATTCCATCCAAGTCTGATTGAATATTATGGTTTATATAAATATTAATATTCAATGAAGATCTTCGGTGGATGTTTCTAGTGTAACGATGGCTTCAGAGGCTCCTCCCCCTCAGACACAAGTCAAAGTCTGATTGGAACATCTGACGTGAATATTATCAGGTTGAAATACAAATCGTAGCAGCTTGAACACGTTTCTGAATCATCTGGTTTCTCTCTCTGTCGCAGGCTGTTAAATAGTGACACAAGAACAAATTAAGGCATCAAGATGAAGAAACAAAGACTCACAACTGAACAGATTGAAAATGAACTGCGTGACACAACAGCAGTGTGTGTGTGTGTGTGTGTGTGTGTGTGTGTGTGTGTGTGTGAGTCTGGATTGGCTGGTTGGTTTGCTGAGGTGCTGCGGTGGTGGTGCGGTTTGTGGTTTCTGGATGGTTTGTGGAAAACAAGGCACCTAGTTCCTCCTCCTCCTTTGCTCATTGAATAATCGCTCCTCCTCCTCCACCCCGGGGTCCCTCAGTCCGTCTCTCTGGTGCAGCGTCAGACACACAAGAAGACAAGTCGTCTGCCTGGAGTCCTGTTGGGATTCAAACTACGGTTTCCCACAGTCCTCGTCCCTCTGTACAAACAGAGTGTCTGAAGACAGAAGAATGAGTGAAGGGTGGAGGGGAGAGTTCCAGTGGTGCTGTGTGCAGGTCCTGCTGCCACTCCCCTCCCGGGCTTCCATCGGAGATGCTAACAAATCGTCTGCTCCTCCTCGGGCCGATGA
>CM048054.1:20179016-20184016 GCA_026259375.1 Verasper variegatus
CATCACATCACAACCATCAGATCACAACCATCACAACCATCACATCACAACCATCACATCACAACCATCACAACCATCACATCACAACCATCACATCACAACCATCACATCACATCACAACCATCACATCACATCACAACCATCACATCACAACCATCACATCACAACCATCAGATCACAACCATCACAACCATCACATCACAACCATCACATCACATCACAACCATCACATCACAACCATCACATCACAACCATCACATCCATCACATCACAACCATCACATCACAACCATCACATCACAACCATCACATCACAACCATCACATCACAACCATCAGATCACAACCATCACAACCATCACATCACATCCATCACATCACAACCATCAGATCACAACCATCACAACCATCACATCACATCCATCACATCACAACCATCACAACCATCACATCACATCCATCACAACCATCACATCACAACCATCACATCACACACTCCAGTTAGGAGTTTGAAAGGTTGTTTGTGTTGGTCCTGTGATTCCCTGGTGTCATGTCCAGGATGCTCCAGTAGAAAATGGATGGATGATAGATACATATGTTGAATTTGGCTTTTCATGTTTTAAGTATTGTTGCTGAGCAGGTTCATGTCTTCTAACAGCTACTTCCTGCAGGTCAATGCTCCACGTCACAAAGTAAAAGTCAGTGACCTCCACAGTGACCAGTCGAGAATCCACTCGAACCTTCGAACAGGAGATTAATGTGCAAATCTGCAGAAGTGCTTTGATGCAGTCGTGTCAACGTGGAGCAGAACCTCAGAGGAGAGTTTCTAACGTGTTGTAGGTTCAGTGACATGAAGGACTGAGGCTGTTTCCAGAGCAAAGACCCGAACTACCTGTTATTAATGTAGTGTTCCTAATAATGTGCTCAGTGAGTGGGTTTTCATTCACTATTTCAGTCATGTGTTTAACATGTGACTGCTTATTTACCAGGCTTCAAACAGGGGCTTCGTTTTATCCTCTTATTTGAGGTCTGTGTAAATAAAACTTCCTGCAGACAAGGAGAATAATGTTGTCGCCCGAACCTCCGGAGACAATAAGTACATGAAATATGCAGTTTGTGTAGACAGAGAAGAGCAGCAGCACAACAGATGAACAAACAAGAAGGAACAACAATAACCAGGGATCTCACTCTATTAAAAAACAGGAGACACCACTAATTTATCGTATTTCATTCAGTTCAGCTGGTTCATCTGAACCATCAGCCAACAGAGAGTCATCCCTCTGTTGCTAAGCAACAAGCATCGCAGGTAGGCGGACCAACACCACTGATTTCAGACTAATCCAATCACAGACCAGATGAGAACACAAACAGAACTGACCAGTGGTGAAGAGGTGTTTGATGAGATTGACGGTGGCTGCGGGGGACGACTGCGCTCTTCCCAGAGGTCTGTGGGGCAACGACGACTGGAACACGCCCAACTGCTGCAAGGCCTGATGGGAAGAGGAGGAGGGACAGAGGGTGAGAGAAGAGTAGGACTCACAGCAGAAGGATGAATCAGATATCTGTGTGTGTGTGTGTGTGTGTGTGTGTGTGTGTGTGTGTGTGTGTGTGTGTGTGTGTGTGCATAAAGAACAGAACAGCCTCATTCATAAAAACAGTATGAAAACATTCTATTTAAATTAAGACTGAAAGTGATTAATTGTTTGATTGACAGGTTTTATATTAATGACAACGTTAAGTCATTGTTAATCAGTCAAAGTTTTCTTGAAATTTCACTGATCACACACCTCCACTGTGTGTGTGTGTGTGTGTGTGTGCGTGTGTGTGTTTGTGTGTGAGATCACTGCAGACACACATGTTCTGCAGAGTCTATATATAGGGAGCATTGCTCTGCTCCCTACTGCAATCTGGGTGACTCATCATGTGTGGGCGGACACACTTGTAGGTATACAGACATACAGGAACACACACACAGGAACACACACACACACACACACACACACACACACACACACACGCAGTCCAGTGGTTGAGTCACCAGTTGATGATGTCACTGCAACGTCAACAGCTGTGTGTGGTTTGTCAAGTCTCTTGGCTTCGCTTCACCTGGACATTGACATGACTCTCACAAACATACACATGTGTGTGTGTGTGTGTGTGTGTATATCTATCTACCTATATAGATAGATAGATAGTTGTTGTGTAGTTCTATAATTAAATCCTTTATGTCAAAGCTTTCTGTCGATGACTCATCGTGTTCTGTGTGGTCGCACCTTTCCGACGGATCCATTCAACTCTCCCCTCGATTAAAAGCTGCTTTTCCCACGAGCATTGAGCACAAACACCCCCCCCCCTGCTGAGCACGGGTCAGAGGTGTGTATCAGCCGAGATGAGACAGAAGACAAAATATGTCATAACTGGAACTACACCGACACTACTGCTGTCTGAGGGATCCTGACAACGCTAACCTCCAGCAGCCAACGTCAACCAGCGTGTGCTGTGTGGCCCTTATGGAGTGGCACTATACACCATACAAGGACAATATTCTTTGTATTCTATTCTATTAGCAGCCACAGATGAATATGTACTGTAAGCACTCATCACTTTGTGGGATGATGCTGCGCGACCAACATGTCCTGAGTGTAACACTGACGCTAGGTAATACTTTGGTGGCTGAGCCTGTCGTCCTCTGATGAAATTATTACAATATCTATGTATTATTAGTTTTATAATCTGGGTAAAAATGAACCAAACATTTTCTAAAGCTGTAGCTTGACATTAAAAACATTGAACTAGTGAAATACAAGTTCACTTTTATTATGAAGCCGTCACAGGAAATTCAATGTTTGTCAGTGAGCTCAGCACCAACTGCTTCATCAGAAACACTGGTTCGAATGAGAGTGTGTGGAGAACCACCGGGTTCAGAGGGAAGTGGCGTGTGTTCACACAGACCTGCGTGTACATTCCCCGGTCCTCCTCGTCAGCCTCCTCCAGCTGGATGACATCTTCATCCTCCTCCTCTTCATCCAGCTCACTCTCGGTACTCTCCCCTTTCACCTGCATGCCCCCACGCTCCTCCTCCAGCTTCAGGTGCATGCTGAGTCGCTCAGAGGAGGGCGTGCTGTCGTCTGACCCCTCCTTCTGAAGCCTGAGCAAAATATTATCACAGATTCACAAATGACAATAAGTTGTTAACAATTACACAGATACATAAAGATGAAGATAGTCGATACCGACCTGTGAGGTCCCATCCCTCCGTCATCCTCCTGCATGTCGTTGGTCTCTGTTAGCTCCTCCTCCGTCTCCTCTGGGTGGGTGGGGGGTGGCCTGGGAAGTTCAGCCCCCTTCGATAGCATCTAGACACAAAAAGTCATGTTAGTATATGAACGTGTGCATGTTTAAACGTGTGTGTGTGTGTGTGTGTGAACATGCGCACCTTGTAGTGTTTCTCCAGGAAGTGCTGGTGTTGCTGCTGAACCACCAGCTGCTGCAGGGCTTGCGGGGACTGGGGCAAAGGTGCACTCTGGGTACGAGCCAACGGGCGATGGCGAGGCAGCTTGTTGACCGTGCGCATCCCACCTGACACGCCCCTCTCTGCCGTAACCAGCGGCGACTGGCTGTACATGGGGACTGAGCAGGTTGAGACAGGAGCGAAAAGACAATGAGCTGGACACTGCTGCTGATGTTAGTATTCTAGTGTGTGTGTGTGTGTGTGTGTGTGTGTGTGTGTGTGTGTGTGTGTGTGTACCAGCTAGCATAGCAGTCTGTTGTCGGGCCTGCTCTAGCAGTAAAACATGTTGCAGTAATGAGGAATGGGCAGAATGAGAGCTGGTGGGCGGAGTCTCCACGTCGTGTATGACCCCTGCACAGAAACAATATTAAATCCCAACAAACTCCAAATAAAACAACACATCTCAAAACTCATTTAAACTCATTTACCACATATTCTTGAATGAGGCTAATTACAGTGTGATTATTTTCTGTGGTTTACCTGCAGGTAGGGAGGACGTGGACAGAAACTGCCCTGTGAGAGCTCCGCCTCCTCGCAGGGATTGGATGGCTTGTAGCTCGGCCTCTTGCTGGGCAGACAGCTTCTGGGGGGCCTGGGGGGTAGTTACCATAGTTACATGTGACATCCTTGTTCCGTGGCCGGCCATCGTAAAATAAGACGGGCGGGGCAGAAACACTGATAACACCCCTTGGAAATTGAAAAAGAACTCGGAGGTAACTGAACCATTGCCCCGTGTGAACTGGTCAGGCCAGAGTGTGTGTGACAGTGTGTTGTGTTGACTGACCGTGATGTGTGTGTTCGCAGGGAGCCCCAGGGAGATATTTGGCAGCGAGGGCGAAGTGTAGAGACTCAGCGGACTCAATGTCCCATCAGCCCCCAGCGTTTGATGGAGAGATCTCAGCTGCAGACACAAGGACAGACTGGTTAGTTTAGTGGAGTATTCGTATAAATTGAAGGGCGTCCCGACTGTGACGCTGCAGATCGATCCAGGTTGCCATGGTAACCATTGTTTCTAACATCGCCTGTAAGCTCTGACTCCTTTTAGTGACTCCTCTCTCTGGAGCTTTGGAAGCTTTTTGCCCGTCTGGTCCCACTCGGTGTTCACGCTGCACTTTGACTTCAGTCCTGCACGGTCTAAGATAAATGATGATGATGCTTGTGAGTCAGGATTTACTATCCTCATCGGCCACGTTGATAAAGAAGCGTTTCTTTGCAGCATTTGTTTTCCTTGATGTGTTTCTATTGGTTTTATAAAGTACTTTGTTCAGCTTTGCTCTGCACTGCCTTGACTTTTCTTCTTACCACAGTGAACTGCAGGTGGCGAGCTCGAGCTGTGTGGACGAGTGCACGACTTAGAAAATAAAAGTGACCCCTGCACTGAAAGTACAACTTGCTTCAGAATAAAAGCCTGAGTGGTTGTGTGTGTACCTCAGTCTGTATGTTGGGGACTGATCCCGTGTTGCCGTTGGCGATAGCTGAGTTGGAACTGTT
>CM048054.1:20186516-20354016 GCA_026259375.1 Verasper variegatus
AAGGTAAAAGCTGAAAGTCGGGGAATCATTTCAAGCCGACAGCTGAAACCAACCGGACGAGAATGAAATAAATCGGTTGGTTTGTTTTTTAATCTCCCAAAGTCCAAACACATGCAGATTGGGGTTAGGTTAACAGGTTCACACATTGACTGTAGGTGTGAATAGTTTGTAAAGCAGCTTTCAGACCTGCACTGAGCTCCAGATATTCCTGAGAGGGTCATAACAAATATCTCAGGATGAAAAGCAGAGCCATACACTGATGCTTTCAGACCTGCACTGAACAGATTATCTGCAGACTTTCTCCACCTGGCCTGCTGATATACAGTCTGCAGAAGGTCTGGAGAATCCCGTGTGAGAACACAGGATTGAGTTGAGGAATTTGAGTCTAAATGTGACGTGACTGTCTGAATGCTCACCAGCATTTTGGGGAGAAGGAATGGTTCAGTCCACCAGGACCAGGCTCTTTCTTACTGAGCAGGAACTCCTGGAGCTTCAGCTTCACTTCCGTACTGGCAATGGCACCTTCCAGAAACACACAAACACTTTCAGTCACAGCGCCCACATGTGGATGGCTTGGTAGTGACATCAGTAGTAACCTACTCTCTTTTCCTTTCTCCTTGTGCCTCAGCAGCAGCAGTTGTTGCTCCAGTCTCTGTTTCTCCTGTTCTTCATGTCGTTGTAGATCCAGTTTCCTCTTCTGTTCCAGCTCCTGCTGCCTCTTTGCTGCCAGCAGCTCCTGCTGTTGCTAAAACACAGAAACAAACACACACACATACACCTCGCTGAATGACTCCCGGTTGCTGTCCGACCGATTTGCTGATACAGTCGTTCTGAGAGGAACAAAATGACTCCCCGGCTGTATCTATATTTACCTTCAGGTGTTCCTGCAGCTGGACTTCGTGTTGTCTTGTTAGCACTTCGTGTTTTTTTTGGAACTCTGCAAACAGCAGCTGTTTCTGGAGCTCCTGCTGCTGTTTGAGTATCACCAGTTCCTGCTGGAGCTGCTGCTCTCTCAGGGTCGTGTCCACCGCCACTGCACCCCCAGACAGAGAGCCCACCCTGGGCTCTGTCCGCAGGTCCATCGGGCCTCCTCCTCCACCTCCTACTCCTCCTGGGCCTTCCCCTGGACCCCCACCTGAATAAGGCAGCAAATTACCAAGTGTTTGAATGACTGCATTTATTTTAGATAGTGACGCTCAAAATAGTTTCCTTTGAAAACAGGTACGTCTGTTTCTACTGGGCCCAGCTGATTTGACTGTGTTCTCTGAGCGATGTTATGTGATCTTTGAAGAACTCCTTTAAGTAAAATGACGTAAGGATCATCAGGATCCCCTAAAATCTCCTCGGTATGCCACTGATCCACTTTTAGAAACCCTGGAACCCCCCCCACCTCAAGGACTCTTAAAGGACTCACCAGCCTCTCCACCTCCTCCTCTGTGCTCGTTGGCTGTTCCCACCGGGCTCTGCATGCCCGACGGGAGGCTGCTCTTCACCTCCACTACTGCAGGACGGAAACAGACAGAAAAAAACAGGAGAAATCGGATTGATTAGTCTGGAAAAGACTGTGAAGGACACAGCAGAATATTACATCACACACAGGCAATATTCAGATGAGCTGTGTTAGTTGTAAGAAAGTGAGGAACACAGCATCACTAGGCTCCACCCAACCAAAGGAAACTGCAGAATAAGGACAAATGAACAGAGAAATATGTTTTGTATTTATAGCAATTTGGTGGAAAATGACAAAAAGGAATTGATTCAGTAAATTGGTGTAATACACCAGGAAATGTTAGAACTTAATGTGATTTGTGTGATGGCCCCTCTTAAGTTCTTTGTAACTACTAACTAGTGATTGACGAACTCATGCTGAATCATTTAAGTTATTTGAAATGTCTTGAATTTGAATTTGTCAAGTGCATCAAAAGAAACCTTCTATTGAAAAGCATTTAACTATGAAAACAGGAAACAAGCATAAAACCCCAAATGAGGCGCAGAAGGTTCATCTTTAGTAAATGTACAACAACCTGCATCACTGAAAAGCCAGTTCACCTCTGATCACTGCAACAAGTGTGATTTCCAGTTAAGACTGTCTGCATGAACACGGGTATAAAACAACGTTTGAATGTCACAGGCTCCACCCGATCACTTTTCAGACATGAACTCCAGAGCAAGTGACCCTGACCTGGCATAGTAAGCTCTCCTGGTCATGGGTGATTACACTTCTGAATCAGGCTACTTCCTGGAAGAAACCACTCTCTGCCTCATGTTGGGACGTCAGACTAGTTCCTGTCTGCTGGCCAGGGAGGAAATCCAATTTGGATGTATCTGCTGTGTCATCTGCACTCCAACCTCTCTATAGGAAGGTGTTCTGATTGGTCACCTCCCAATCTTTGACACACCCCTTTCTGCTCCTGCTCCCCACGTGGGCTCAACTCTTAACCCACAATAGGGCTAAGACCATTAGCCCCATCCTGGAGGATTATGATCAGTTAGATGAGGACAGATTTCATCAATCTTTATTGCCTTTAATCCCAACCTGAGCTCTGACCTTTGACCTCAGACCTGGCACTAGGAGCAGGTTCTGTATCTACACTGAGGAGAAGGGTCACAAGCTCACATCTTATTCCTGAAAAATCAAGAAAGTGAATTTGGTCATAACCAAAAACGGAGAGAGCCATAGATAAATAAGTGTGTGTGTGTGTGTGTGTGTGTGTGTGTGTGTGCCCCCTCATATCTAAATTACCTAAACAAATATTCTGGCATTTCACTGTGACGCACGTGTCTCCCCTTCCACTGCGACACACACACTGCCTCAGTGTGTGTGTGTATGTGAGAGACTGGTCTGTGAGTGTGTGTACAACAGTCTGTTTGGCAAGAGAGCAGCATTCCACAGCAGCCAGGGTCTGACGTCAAACCAAAGACATTTATAGTCTGGTAAACACACACACACACACACACTAACGTACAGTCTGTTGAAAGAGGCGGGTCGTAGGCAACCGTTCAGTCAATCATATGAGTCTCACTGCAGTTACACAGTAAGTCATGCACCAGGATGGATGCAGTAAAAAGAATAAAAGACAGTCTGTGCGACCAGTGTGGCCCGTCAGTAAATCCTGGGAGACATCAACACAGACCTCAGCGCTACTATGACTATATATAACTATATATGACTACATATATGACTCATATATGACTCTATATATGCATCATGCTAATACCACACAGATGTCTTCAGCTCAGGAGGAGTGTTGCATGGAAAATACTCAGTCCAGCACAAATAAAGGAAAACAGTGATCCAGATGTTGAGCATCACATCCTACATTTAACTTTCATTTCATAAATGAAGAGTAAATATCTTGTGTAACTAGTTCATCCCATACAACTTAAAAGATGAAGTATCATTTACTGATACGATATGAATGGAGTTAATGATGGAGAACACCAAACCCTCGACAGTGACGTGACACGAAACGTAAAGATGTCTCACTCTGTTGGATTTGTTGGAACATCCCTTCAGGTTGTACAGTGGTGTGACAGAGTGGGGGCTCTTCTCTCACAACATATCTTTGACCAGAACTGACAGCGGTGGGCTGCGAGCACATAAACCGACAACAGCCCGTTTAATTTAGAGCTGTCATCCAGGTAATTAGTTCCAGCTGATACGAGCGACCGGCAGCACGTCTGTGTGTTTAAGTGACGACAGCGACGCTCAGCACCAGGTAGAGAGGAGAAGCTGCAGCTGACCTGAGTGTGTGTCATCATCATTATCAATAAGTAAGCATAAGTAGGGAGGCTCAGGAAAATATCTTATAATAACAAATACTAATCATTTTACAATGCATTAATAATCAAACAACTATGTTAATAATCTTATTATCACAACAATAACACAGATTCTGCTTCAGCACAAGCGGACAGGGTGCTGCACCCCCCCCCACTTCACATTATTGTTATTATTATTGGTGATATGAAAATGATAAAAGTAATGGTATTACTTATTGTTATTATCAAGATTATTATTGGTAATTTGTAAGATAATTGTTATAATAATATGATTATGACGTGAGAAATAAAGTGGTGACCATGGAAGTGAAGATGATGATGATGATGATGAAAACAGATATCAGTTGGTTGATCGGGTGCAACATAAAAAAAGAAAAGAAACTAGGAATTTGCAAACAACCTGGTAGAGAGTGGAACCCGAGTCTTGTGGGCGAGCAGAAAATAATTTACGTGGTGAAAAAATCCCTTATGACAGCACAGCATGTCGAGAACTGTCTCCAGGACGTAGGTGGACGTCATCGACGTTTCCTCATCAGCAATCGATTAAAGACCTCGTGACCAAAACTGCAGAGGATTCACCACAAGATGCAAACTCCTGGTAAAGTTACACGAAAGGCCAGGCAGGAAACATACAGACGCACCGGGTGTAATCAGATTCAGTCAAATTGGATTTCCAGCATTCAGAGGGACAGTGATCCTAAACATACGGCCAAAAGCGACCAAACAGCTTTTAAAGGTGAAGAGGTGGAATATCCTCGACGGCCCGAGTCAGTCATCTGATCCGAGTCTGACTGAGCTGCATTCCTCTTCCTAAAGAGCAGACTGAAGACTCCATATCAAGGAGGAGCTGAGGGAGGCAGCGGTGGAGCCGTGGGAAAGTGTCTGCTGGTGTCTGTGGACTTCAGGCAACAGATTCTACACAGAATATTAAACATGAGGATTTCCTTTGATAGAATCTTCTATTCTTTTGAATCCCATAAACTTGTGTTAAAGAAGTAGTCAGGGGTTATTTCTCATTTTTGATATTGGACAATCCTTTAACTGAGGATACGACAGTGTTAGAGAACTGTAAAACGTATTAAGGAACATGTGAGGGTGCAAATGCTGATTATTACAAAATTCAGCCCAAGCAGCCTCGTGTTTTAGTTTTCAAACACAACAATAATGACGATTAACCACTGAACCAAAGTTATCTTTTGAAAACATATCACGTGGACCACAGACTGAGCTCACAGTCAGACAATATCTAATGTAAAGTACATTTACGTTTTTTTCATGTACAGTATATGTACTTTACTTCAGTATACATATTTTAAGGTACTTTTCACTTTTACTCAATATATCAGCAAATATCTGTACTTTCTAGTCCACACATTTTAACAATGCACCGTGTTCACCATCCATCCGTTATCTACACCACTTATTCTTTGGAAAGGGAGCTGGAGCCAACCCCAGCTGACATTGGGAGAGAGGTAGAACCTGGACGGGTCACCAGTGCGTCACAGGACCAACATCCAGAGACAAACAACCATTCACACCTCAAATGAACTAACCCCGATCTACATGCGTTTGAACTGTGGGAGGAAGCCGGAGGAAACCAACACGGACACGGGGCAAACATGCAAACACAGATTGTGAACCAGGAACCTGCTTGCTGCACCAAGGTGCTGCCTCCACACGTTCACGCTGTTTTTCTACACATAAACATAAACAGTGAAATGTTTTAGGTCCAGAAGACATTTAGACTTATCTCTATTAACACCTATCTGCATATGAAGATAAATTACTGAGCTGAAAACCGATGCATTTCCTTCAATGTGTCTCTTATTTGTACTTTCCTTTAAGTAAAAGGTTTGAGTACTTCCTCCATCACTTTCACTTTTAGCTGCTGCTGAGCGTCGCTGTCGCCAGTTAAAACAGTGAACTCGTTCAATAAGTTGATGATAGGTCTAACTTGGCTGCTGTTGGTTTGTGTTTGCACGCCGCTGGTACTGAACTGGTAACAGAGAGTGTGTGAGACTGTGCACGGAGGCATCTTCTCTCCAGTCAGGTGCTAGCATTCTCTCAGCTGAACCTTCATTCATAACAAGTCAACTATTGAACTCTTAAAGATAGATTTGAATCAGCTCTGGTCAATCTAAGGTTTGTTAAATGAAATCGTCACAGGATCAAAATAACTTCGACGATCAAGACGTCACTTCCGAAAACCTTTTTGACTCAAATACATTAAATCCTTCAGCCTGTAAACATCTCCTCATTGTTCCTTCATTAAGCAACACACACTTCATTTTCTCATTACGCCCCTAAAGTGATGTGGTCCTGAATTTCTCAGCTCAGGAGCACATGTGCTTCTTGGGCTAAAAAGTGAGTGTTAAGCCCTGAAACTGGGAATTTCCAACATCTGCCTGGGACAGGAGTGCTTTGTGCTCCGTCCTTAGATCCACTGATCCAGACTTTATCCAGAGAATCAACAATGCTACTCTAAGTGCTGGCCAAGATTGGCTGCTGCTAATGATGGTAAAAAAAAGGAATGATTCATGAAGACACAAGGAGAAAGACAAAGGTGTATATTCTATCTTTTCTCTCCCTCTTTCTCTGTTTCTGTTACGTCTCCTACTCCAAAGCTGCTGCTGCTGGGAGGTATTTCTGGAAGCCAGTATTCCTCTGTTCTCTTCTTTCTCTCCCTATCCTGTTCATCCCGTGTTGCTAAAAGAAAATAGGCACAATGACGTCAACCCTGCAAAACACGCTAAAAAAAGCCATAAGAGAGAGAGTCAGAGAGGGGGAAAGAAAAGACAGAGCAAGACGGAGAGTGAGGTAAAAATAGTATAATGGCTGTGTGTACTTTAGACAAATTAGAAGCTTAGAGAGAGGGAGAGGAGTCACATGTGTGGCATTGCTATGGAGACGGGGGGGTCAGAAGTATTATGGGTTGGCAGACAGTAGGTCATACATGGATACGGTCTGTTGTGCTGCACCAGGCTTTGTGTCATTTGGTTTAATCAATTACACGAGTGTGTGCATCTGATCGACGTCTGATATTGAAATCTGTGAATATGAGCTGTACAGATTGATAAGAACAATGATGTCATGAGTTATGTGCAGCTCCTCTCAGCTGGTTTCTGCAGTTTAGTGTCTTTTAGCTGCGTTTCGGTTTTACAGCCTGCAGCTTTAATGTTTTGGTTCATCAACCTCATTTCAGGTAGAGATGTTTCGACACAGCATCGGAAAATTTTACCGCTGAAAATTACAGGTTGGGCATTGACAGGTACGAGCAAAACGGCGATGGGTACGTATGTAATGTGGCGGCCCACCTTATTCTAACTTGTCCCGCCTTTCCTGGATCTGCACAGTCCAGGTATTGGAATGGGTCTCGGGAAAGGACACGTGGTATCGTAACAACGACTTCAAGTAGCCAAAGTTAGCGACTAGCTAAACAAAGATTAAAGAAATGATTCTGCTTTCACACTTGTTCATCCAGGTGGTTTCTCTGTGTCTGATGAATGTACAATAAAAGTAAAACAATAAATAGTCAAATTGGTAGTAGAAAAGGTGATAAGGTTCAAGCCAACAACTCCATATAACAGTGGAAATTACAAATCACCCATTCTGAATAGTTTTGTTCTCAGATCGTTTCCAGTATGTTGCCAAACTCGAGGATATTCCAAAGAAACACAAGTTAAAGCAATAAAGGGTTGATCCATAAAAACATAACAAAATACTCTATGTGAGTCTGTAAAGTTCGAATGCACACACACAATCACACAAACACACAAACACACAATCACACAATCACACAATCACACAAACAGATATATACCCTGATCTGGGTTTGCCAGTGTGCCAACAGTATAATTGCAAAAAGAGGATTAGAGTGAATGTGCATCCTGCTTGAACCAACTAACAGCCTCCTGGAATCAAGAGGTGGCATCGAGCCACGCTACAACCTCAGCTCACCTCACTTCTGGCACCGGACATTAATACCTTTTAGCAGCCATGTGTCTCAATGGAGCCTCTGAATGTCTCTGCTCACACACCAGAGGTGTGTTGGAGCATTTGATAAATGACTAAACCGACCGAGTGAAGTGAACTCCACTTCACTAAAACATGTCGAGGGGGAGTTAGTGGAACACAACACGCTAAGAGCAGCGAAATGTTCCCAAACAAAGATGAGAACTACTGGAACGGACCAGGAGCCGTCGACAGCAGCAGAACCGCCGGTGTGGAGATACAAGCAGCTTCTTCTTTACTATGACTCATGGACATTGTGGTGGAGATTATAGTGTAACTCACAGTGAATCTAAAAATTTGTATCATGAGTTATTAGAACAAATCTGAGGTGAAATGTGCTAATCCGACATTGAGAGATTTTTAAATACCTTAACTGCCCCCATAAGCTGTGTGTGTCCCAGCCAGTGCTGCTGCTGACCGTGTTGGTAAGTGAGCCAATCCAGCCATTACTGGCTTTCTTTCCTTTTCAGGACGCTGGCACGCACCTGTCCCTTTCAAGAAACTCAAAACACTGTGTTGGTCTCACGCCTCTCCCTCTGCGCCCCTCCAGGAGGGTGAGCATCTCAGTTTGAAAACCTGGGACTTAGATCTACTGTCCAGCCCACACACACGCATCATTCCTCTGAAACACACACACACCTATTTCACAGATATGACTCACCGGTGGTGGGCATGGCAGCGCTGGAGCCCCCGTTGCCACTCAGGAGCTCCAGAGGCTGATGGTGGCTGTCGGTGCTGGTGGAGGAAAAGCAGGACTCAGTCTCATAGATGGTCTGCAACATGGCGCACAATCCTGACACTGTGGGACGCAACAGCATGCCAAGACAAGAGGCAGCCTCCTATTCTGTCACGAAAATAAAAAAGTCAGTTTCTCTTTGGGGAAACCGCCATGGCTTGGTGTAGGACTCCAGTTGTCAAAGACAGAGATCGACAAACATCGAGCTGTGCTTTCAAAGAGGAATAATCAGCTAATTTGAAAACTTCCTCTATCGCAAAATGATCTTAAAGTTTATAGAAAATAATGACCACAAATCCCATCAAAAAAGAAGGAACTCCTCTGAGTTTTAGTTGTGTAATCCAGCAGAGAGTCTGCTTCAGCTCCAGCCTCCAGAGGGATGTGGAGCTCCTGCTGCTCCGTTTGATGACCAGTCACTGAGACTTAACACAATATCCTCCTTGCATCAGCAACAGGTTCCAGAAATCCGCCCGTTCAATCAAATTTGAAGGTCGAATTGTGGAAATATAGGCTTCCCAGAAAGGACCAGGCAGAGAAATGTCCTGAAATGTAACTTGTGCATCACCCGGGGTCCTGATCCGTGCACAACACTTCCCCAGGTCCTGAGCCGGTGACAGCAGCTGCTGCCTTCTGGGTCAGTGTTGCAGAAAAAGCAAGAAAAGAAGTTGTGCTGAGAAGCCTGTAAGAGTCTTTACCCACTAACAACTCTCGAACCAAGACCAGACGGGGACCAATGTGTTGCTCCTGATGAAAAAGCGAGCGGTTCCAAACTGAGAAGTGACGGGAGGGCTCGGCTGGAGAGAGGAGCTGCTGCAGCCTCTCTGCTGCTTCCCACAGCTAATAACACAACAAAAATACAGAGACAGGGAGAAGCCGAATTCCCCTGCTCTGGTGCATCAAAGGATCCTCATGCTGTTCTCCTCCTGGCTGACGAGAGGGAGAAGAGAGGAGGAGGGGGTGGAGGAAGAGGAGGAGGAGGAGGAGGAGGAGGAGGAGGAGGAGGAGGAGGAGGAGGAGAGGCAAGGACGTAAATAGCTTTGGGAGAACGCTCCCCGAGGTTCCATGCTTCCAAAATTAGAACGAAGAGCTGAGAGAATGACAGTGAAAGGGAAATGGAAGGAAGGAGGGAGAGTCAGAGAGCAGCATAAGAAAAAAAAGAGAGGAGAAGTGAGCAGAGGAAGGCTGAGCTGGAGAGGACGAGCGGAGCTGGAGAATCCTCCCAGAAAAATGAACGGCCAGGGATCACATGTTGGCCTCTTATCTCCAAAACACACGAAGGGGACAAAAAGGCAGAACCAGCTGCTGGTCAGGCAGCTGATGGTCACTGTCTAAGAGCCATTGTGTGTGTGTGTGTGTGAGTGAGTGTGTGTGCCTGACGCTCTTTGGGCTGAATGAACGTCGAGAGAGAGAGAGAGAGAGAGAGAGAGAGAGAGAGAGAGAGAGAGAGAGAGAGAGAGAGAGAGAGAGAGAGAGAGAGAGAGAGAGAGAGAGAGAGCAAGTGAAAGTAGATCACTGGGTGGAAAGGAAGTTCGAGGGAAGAAGAGACAGTCAGCAGCAGCTTGATTCATTTCAGTGAGCGTCTCATCATCAGCAGGGAGAGACAGAGGGGGGGACACAGGCACTCCTTCATCGTCCATCCATCCATCCACCTTCATTCATTGCCTTCTTTTTTTAGCTTCATATTTCTGTTGTGTGTGCATTGGCTGCTAAAAAAAGATTATGGGAGAGGGGAGGAGAGGAGAGGAGCGTTTATAACACACGAGATGGGGGGTTGATGGAGGGACTATAGATGAAAATAGCCTGCCAGAGAGGAGGAGGAGCTACAGATAAAAATAGAAACAGGGAGAGAGAGACGGGGAAAGGGGGGCGGGGGGGAGAGCAGTAAGCCTACAGCTCTAGGGTGGGGGGGTGGAGGGGTTTGCAGCGGGTGTACAGCGATGTCATGTTTCTGTTCTGCACTTCCCAGAGATCACCTGTCAGTCAAGCGGCTGTGCAGACATCCATTGGTCCGGTGGTGAAGAACCTCACATTTACCACCGTCGTCATGTTTATGACCAAACACCTGCAAAACGAATGTTATCAGCTGGAGCCTCCGTCCAGTGCTACGTCCACACGACTGTTGTTTGGTCTGAAAAAACACCACAACTCATAAAACTCAGATGTTTGGAAACTCTGACATAGACGCTCACGACCGCAGTTTACATTTCCACAGACTGGAGCCACCACAGAGCCACATCCTTATGTCACCGTGACTATACGTTACTATACGACTCTGTTTTCCCAGCAACACTGGCACCAACATCAGGACTACACTGGTGCTCCCAACTTTGTAAGTTGGCATCCAAACATGACAGGTCCATCGTTTGAAACACAAGACACAAGCTGTGGGTTTTTAAAAGGTGATCACAATGTTATTGGTCTTATTGGTCCCGATGGCCCCGCCCCCAGCGACCTGCTGTAGAAAGATGTCGTGGAGAATCACCGAAAGGTCACTTTTTTAAACCCAAAGCTGCTCTGCTCACTGTGTGTCAGTGTGGATATTATTAATTAAAACCACTGTCTATTTATAGGTTTTGTTTATTCCATTTGGCAGCTCAGTCCTGAGTGTAGCTGCACTTTAAGGAACAGGCTCCAGTGTTTTAACGAGTGTACAGGGATGTTTCTACCATGGCTTTAAAAAAAACTACGAATCGGGTTTAAAGCAGCTGATGGTGAAACCCTAAATGTCTCCGGTAGATTAGATTCTAATTCATTCAAACATGTAAATGATTTTCACTCCTCCATAACTGTCCACGTTTCATATCTGGGCTGCTTGTTGCTGCTGCTGTGACAGTTTCCTTTCCAGGAATGATAATATTTCATTTGATCATCACCTCCATCTCACCTCCTCTTCATCACCTCCTATGAAACCAGCTCTGTGCGTCCTCAGGCAGATTCAGAGCTGCCTCTGTACGACACAAGCACAGAGACGGAATAGATAGAAAGAGAAGAAATGTAAATACTGAGAACTGGCCAGGCAACCTGTCTGACATCTCCTCAGTCTCACATACTAAACACATCTGCTGAAGGTGGGGGTGTGTGTGTGTGTGTGTGTGTGTGTGTGTGTGTGTACTGCAGTAGCTCAGTGGATGACTCATCTCTGCGTTTCTATTTGAGGCGCATCAAACCCTGGAGTCACACTGCTATGTGTGTGTGTGTGTGTGTGTGTGTGTGTGTGTGTGTGTGTGTGTGTGTGTGTGTGTGTGTGTGTGTGTGTGTGTGTGTATCATGTACTACATCTGTGCTATTTCTGTATCCATGACTACCAAGTTGGGGAGTCAGTCAGAGACAAAGTTGTCAAAATATACCTGAGGTGGCCTTAAAGGTGTCGTGATTCTGTAAAACCCAGTTCAGCAGTCTGACGTCAGGATCTCATATCCTGACAGGCGTCACTTCACAGCCAGATTACGATCATATACGTCCTCAGAGTTACAGTTGTAAACCAAAATGTGTCCACACGACCACAGAAAGACACACACAGACACACACAGACATACACAGACATACACAGATGACTGCTTCTGATATTCAGCTGGACAGAGCTCCAACAGAGTTCCAGGTACTTCCCTCCACCTCACACCGGTTTACCTCTGATCAGTAAAGTGACGGCTGCTGGATCAGTAAGCTTCCCCCCCCCCCCCCCCGAGTTCACAAGTGCAACAACAGACCACAGGACATAAGCTGTTCTCAGCTCCTGAGAATGTCCACACAATGGACTTTCTCTGCATTTCACATATGAACGACACAGCAGGAGATTCTCCACAGCGCTCAGGTCCAGTCACCAAAACATCTCCAATCTCGTAATCTGTTCGTGATGAAGTTATTTGATGATGTAGAAATGGGATGAAATGTCATGATTGACAGCAGAGACTGACTTGTGATTGGTCGAATGCGTGTATCGACCCCCGGTTGCTACAGCACAAGCTCAAGCTGCTAATGTGCAAGATGGTGGTGACGATATACAGGATATGTGAGCTTCCTTTCTGGATAGTGGGTGGAAGTGGAGACACGTCGTTGATCTGAACGATATAAACCAGTAACACAACTACTAACCACAGCAGCTGCTTGGAAGAGAAAGACACAGACTTACCTGAGGTGTGTACTGAACTCATCAAGGTTGTAAATGAACGTCTCTCCCCAGTTCGTCCACTGTGAATGTGTGTGAGAGTTAAAGTGGGTCCTCTGTCTCGGCCATGTGTCGGAGGGCAGACCAATCAGACTTTTTCTTAATGTCGGCTTTTCTGCAAAAGAGAAAATTCCTTTTTCTTAGCATTTACTATTCACCTTTTCTTTTAATAACAAGCTTTATCTGTAGCACTTTGCTTAACAATGTCTCAAAGTGTCAGCTGATCTGAGATGGCGGCCAGGCTCATGAGCAGATCCTTCATATACATAGAGGCCTGGTTATGTGAAGCCATAAAGGTTTTAAAATCAATAAAAACCACCAGGATCCCAAGCAGCGAGGCCAGAACCATGTTATATGGTTATATCCTTTCTGCAACACGAGGAGACAAATAGTCGATGGAAGGATGCGGGCAACCCTGTGAAAATACACAATCTCTTAACTTGTTGTAAAAAGCTGCACCGAACCAGCGTCAAGGAACATTTCATTATTTGAGGGGCAACAAGTCTGATCTGACTTCGAGCTGCTCCGTCCGTCTCTTTATTGGATGTGTGTGTGTTTCTGCCTGTCCAGACCAAAATGCAGTTTTCAAACTCAAACAAACCCAACGTCTTAGCGGCTCCTCAACTCCACAGTAGTGTGGTTTCCAGGCTCATGTGTAGCAGAGATGATGCATTTTCAAATTAAAACATAATAGTGTGGATGTAGCATTAATCAGGAACCGTGCATTGATGTACAAAAACAACAATTAGACACGATGTCGGTGTAAACAGGCCGAGCTTCACTCCTGACAAACTGTGTCAATGCAAGATTTAATCAGCGTTAATGATCAGCCACACAGGATCGCTAAAAAGAGACCCAGCACGTCTGTTCATAATGTTCTGGAAAATTAGAGGAATAACAACGTGACACATTTCGCATCCAAAGCCATCAGTCTGCTCCTCTAACAGCCGTCACTGATTCCCACACTCGCACTCAGCCATGTTCATTAAAGAGGCTCGAACACACAGCAACAGGCTGAAAACATCCAGCACTCGTACAGAAATTATATTTAATCAAAGAATTGTTCTTTTCCACTCACTTTGCGATTAGGGTTATGATCTTTAAGCTTGTTTTCTTTATATGTCTGAAGGCAGATGATTCTCCGAGTTAGCAGAGGTTCAGAGGTTATCAAGAAATGACTCATACACTAATCTGCATTTATGCTTGAACCACAAAACGTACAAAAAGACGATGTACAGTAACTGACTGATCAGCCACACGTGATAAACACTGACGTGGTTCATTCCTGTCTTTAGATTTTTTATGTTTTTTACATTTTTTTCTCTCATACCAATGTTCAGTTCCTCTCTGGGCATCAGTCAAGTCTGATTTCATCTTTGTCATTTAATGATTTATCAACATGTGTCCTGATCCAGGACAGGAATTAAATGACATTAAGGAAACAAGCTGCACCCTGTTGCATAACGGGACTGCCTGGCCCTCTGGCGCCACCTACTGGTCTCATGTCAACCAGGTTCTCCTATGTGAGGTCGATGCTCAGCTAAACGTCTCACGCTCCGATATCCTGACTAACTTTCTAGTCGTGGCTCTTTCTAAATGTATTTTTCTCACTTAAAGCTCAGTGACATTCATACAGAGCATCTGATCCGTCATCTGGTTCATATCACACACCGCTCAGGTTCAGTGTCTCACACAAGGACATGGAAGGGGGGAGACTGGGATCGAACCATCATCTGGTTAGTGGACGACCCACCCACCCTCTTCCTCCTGAGGCTCAAGTGAGTTGTATTGTGATCATCATCATCATCACCATCATCATCATCATCAGCACTGTGTCAACAGCATGACACAAACAGTTTACTGCTCCATAACGTTGTGTGTGTGTGTGTGTGTGTGTGTGTGTGTGTGTGTGTGTGTGTGTGTGTGTGTGTGTGTGTGTGTGTGTGTGTGTGTGTGTGTTTGTACATCTTAATTAGAAAACGAGCAGTGACAGACGAAGAAAGAACAAAACTCATGTCTCTCAAAGCGTCAAGATATAAAATCTCCTTCTCTCTCTCCTCGCTGCCTCATCCTCCTCCTATTCACACCATCATTTCCTAAAATACCTGGGCCCTCCCATTCTGGAGAGGAGCAGGAAGTGCTGCCTGGCAACCAGGGAGCTGGCTGCCGTGGTAACGGTTCACCTGAGCACCTCTTCCCTAAACAAACAGCGAGTGTGAAACAGAACTGGGATGTAGAGTCAGAGTCACAATCAGCCTCTCGCACTATTTGTTTATAGCCTCTTTTTCCTTGAACTTGTTTTCCGTCTCTCACACACACACAAACTGTTCAACCATAACTGCATCTCTCTCTCTAGTTCATGGAGTGACCCTTGACCTCTGACCTCAAGGCTATAACCATGCTGCATGATGGTCCCTCACAATGCTCCACCCAACCAGACGATCACCCGCCACCTGCACTGAAGTGAGATGCTCTGGAGGATTCACCAGGAGCGAGAGGGCGTGTTGATGACGTCTCTAACACAACGGATGCAGCTGATGTCAAGACAGAGATTTTGGTGATAATGGCCGACGTCTGTGTGATTGGTGCAGTGAAACGTACACATCACGTTCCTCCTCTCTCTCCTGCGCCGCACCTCACCTGAACGCTCTGGAGAGTTCTGTGTTGTTGTGAAAGTGTCTGAGCAGAGAATCTACAGCTGCATTGTTCCTGTGTAAAAGACAAACTCCGGAGAATGTCCAGACCCCATTGTGCGACATTCTTCAGACTTCATGTCTGAAAACAGCTAAAGAAAGTAGCTCACATACATATGTGCTTAGAAAAGGTTCTTTATGATTTCACATCCTTGGGTCCAAGCCTCCTCTGAGTGAACCTGCTGACTGCCAGGATGAAGATGTATCTGACTGGTCCTGGCCTTGTATTTTACAATGGATCCTACTACTTGGACAAAACACTAAACTAGGCCCTGAAAGGACAGAAGAAAGGAAGGACATGGTTTTTGAATGTGAAGAAGGGAGGACAAATGAGAATGAAATGATTACAGGGTGAAGAGAGCTAGAAAACTGTGAACACAACTTCTCCAACTGCAATCAGAGCTGGGATCATCTCGACAGACTGGTTTGCTTTGTTTCATTCATTGCAGCAAATCAGCGATTGTCACCGAGCCCAGTAAAACATGCTCGTGCCAACATCGGGTTCAGAAAAGAGCTGTTTTTACATCTGGTTTCGTTACCTTCGATTGAAGAGTTTTATTCCAGCACAAATGCTCACTAATGTCATCAAAGTGATCAGTGGTGTCTGATATTTCCTGTAATTTTCCAGAGGGGCTGTTTGTGAGGATAAAAATGTCCAGTGTCAGTTGCTCTGGATATTTTCTGGAATTTAGTCCTGCACCCTCAAGTAAAATGTCTGGAAAATGTCCAAGTGAGAAAACATGAGGAAAATGTGTGGCCTCCATATGATGTCACACAGGTTGTGAGTTGCTGTACCAGCTTCCATCACTGCAGACAGCCCGACTCCTTTTGAGGAGATGAGATGTGTGTGTAGCTGGGTTCGAGAAGGAATCACACAAAAGCATACTGCACCTCCAGAGCAACAAGCTGGTGTGTGTATGATAACTATACCCGACCACTCGTCTATGAATAGAGCATGTAGCATCATCGAGGAGTGGCAACGACGGCTGAAATCCCCACCAAGTTGTCATGTGTCAGAGTTTGCCAAATTTGCATGTGAATGCCGCACTACCAGCCTCAACACAAACTGGCCCACAGCAGGCCCGGATGATTTGTGGGCTGCGTGTCAGTGTTTAACGGTTTAAGCAATAATTCATCATCAAGGAGTTTTTAAAGCTCGGGACAAACCCGAAGACGAGTCGAAACCTACGAAGTCACACTCAAAACCTGCTTGTACACAGATGTTTCAGTTTCTGACGACTGAAAAAATACACAACACAACAAACTAGCAGATCCTTGGTGGTCGATGAACCTGCAAACCCCACGAGAACACCTGGACTCTTCTCTAGAGGACAACTGGCTGCAAGTGGATCTATCTACCCACTGTCCACACCAAAGTAAAAGCACAACGTTCATTTTGTTGCTGCAATGCTTTATATCCTTTTGTGAACTTGGGTCTGAAGATTGTGCTGCTTGCTTTCCAGGCCTCATTCAAACTTAAATATAAACCACACATGTGACCAGTTCTAAAGAAAATTCAGTTTCATTTGATGAAAACATTGACTATAACGTCCTCGGTGCAGATAAACCAGGTAGGATGAACACAAAGGTCACTGTTTATAAAAAGCTCTGCACACAAACAATAAAAGGAGACACAAGACAACACAACATCACAAACACACACGTTTACAACAGGGACCGAGCCACTACATTAAAATGCACATTGGATTCTGTGACACACACAATAATAGGTATAATTGACATTGCTATCGATACTCACCTACTACCTGGCTTATGCTGCCTACTTGCTAATACTAGTAGTAGCTGTTGTGTTACTAGGTTATGTTAGTTGGAAAGTCTTCACTGGTAAGTAACTGGTTATCCTCTATCCACCCACTGATGACAAGGGTTACCGACTGTCATCTCTCGATGTCTGGTGACCTCTTGGTTGTTATTAACTACTCCTGGTCAGTTACCACTTCAGAGTTGTAGTATGTTGCCTGTCTGGTAGCTAGTAAGCTACTAGGATATCTGGTTGTAAATGTCTATCACTGGTTAGTAACTGGTTATCCTCCCACTGGAAACTAGTGCAGAGGGTTGATGACTGTGCTGTGTCAGCTGTAGGTGACTGGTTAGCTCTTGCTGGTCCCAGTTAGCAGCTAGTTAAGTCCTGGTCAGTAGCTAGTGTCGCTGTTGTCAGTGTGAGGTGTCATCTCCTGTCCTTTAGCTTTAGCTCCAGCTGCAGCTAACGTCAAAGTTAGCTGCAGTGTTTAAATCCTGTTGTTTCTCCCAGAAACCTTCAACTTCCTGTCCGGGGTTTATCCTTCATGGACTCACACACACAGACACACACAGACACACACAGACACACACAGACACACACAGACACACTGACACACACACTCTCACACTCACACTTCAACAAACCTCTCGGCTCCGTGGATGTCGGCGGGTCCTCCTGGAACGCGTTATCCGCGCAGAGGTCGCTTCCTCCCGGCTTGGTTTCCGCCGAGCCTCGGTGTGTCTCCCTCCCCGCGGAGCTCCTGTCCTGCTCCTTTATTTTATTTTGGAACAAAAGCAGCGGATCTCACCTCCTCCTCCATATTTACTCTCTCTCTCTCTCTCTCTCTCTCTCTCTCTCTCTCTCTCTCTCTCTCTCTCTCTCTCTCTCCCTCTCTCTCTCTCTCTCTCTCTCTCTCTCTCTCTCTCTCTCTCTCTCTCTCTCTCTCTCTCCCTCTCTCTCTCTCTCTCTCCCTCTCTCTCTCTCTCTCTCTCCCTCTCTCTCTCCCTCTCTCCCTCTCTCTCTCCCTCTCTCCCTCTCTCTCCTCTTCTCTCTCTCTCTCTCTCTCTCTCTCTCTCTCTCTCTCCACCAACAACAACATTACTGACGTCCTCCTCCTGCCACGTGACCAGGCTGCTGCTAAAAATAGACTCTATGGAAACCAATGGAGGCGGACAGACAGACAGACAGACAGACAGGTAGAGACAGGCAGATAGAGACAGGCAGATAGACACAGACATACAGATAGACAGACAGGTAGAGACAGGCAGATAGAGACAGGCAGATAGACACAGACATACAGATAGACAGGCAGGTAGAGACAGGCAGATAGAGACAGGCAGATAGACACAGACATACAGATAGACAGACAGGTAGAGACAGGCAGATAGAGACAGGCAGATAGACACAGACATACAGATAGACAGACAGGTAGAGACAGACAGATAGAGACAGGCAGGTAGAGACAGACATACAGATAGACAGACAGGTAGACACAGACATACAGATAGACAGACAGGTAGACAGACAGACGTAGAAACAGACAGACAGATTTTCTAACTGCACCATATGTTCTGTTTCAGTGTGAGCTCCAGGTTCCATTGACTGGTCTGCTCCCCTCGGTCCTGGTACCTGTTGAATGGTGAATGTCCTGTTACCACAGTAAACTCCAGTTACACTTCAGCACCTGAGCACACGACTAAAGATCAGTTGTTGTAATTCACACTTAACCAGGGAATAAATGATTTTTATATTAATGTTCCACTACATTCTGAATATACTATAAAAACAGGCGAGGGGGTCACAGTGTGTTATTATTATATACGTATTTATCTTTCTATTATTCAGATGGACGTGAATCTTACCCTCACTGTATCATGTCTGGTTAATGGGTTCAAACTTTAACACAACATTAGCTCCAGGTTGTTGATGAGAAACAAAAACGCTAAATATGCTGCAATTGTCTGCAAGCGTCTATCATGACAGAAGACAAATATATGTATTATATATATATATATTTGTATATTAAATATCGACGCAAACAATGAAAATTAACAATTAACATTTACAAAATCTAAAATGGAAGAACAGCAAGATGTCCCTCTGATTCGTCTGTGTTTACAGTATGAGGAGAGGAGAGGAGGAATCACAGTTGAGGCTTTAAATATCTTCACTCTTGGTGCAATGTGACTGCAAAATAGACAGAAAATAGACAGAGGAGGGAGGAAGAGGGAGGAGGAGGGAGGAGGAGGGAGGAGAGGAGAAGGTTGGAGCGAAAACAGAGAGTGGGGAATAAGGTAGGAGAACGTGACCGAGCAGGGAGGTTCAAGGATAGATGGAGGAAAGAAGGAAACAGGGGATGAAGGAAGTTAGGGGACTAAAGGACGAGGAAGAGGAAAGAGGAAGGAGAGGAGAAACAGGAAAAGAGGAGAAATGTTATGCATGAGCAGAGGAACGGGAGCGAGAAAACACGAGCAGGAGGCGGGATATAAAGGACAGAAAGAGTGAGAGACAGAAATAGAGAAAGAAAGAGCTATTCTGGTAATGATGTTGTTGCCATGGAGATGCTGTCCTCAGTCAGGCTGCTCCACAGGTGCCTTGTGGGTAATGTTTAAAGGACTTCGCTGATTGGTGGATGACTTTGGAGCAGGATCATTTTGACGGGTTGAAAAAGGTCAAAGTGAAAGGTCGCACTATCACATCCCACATCTTTGTATCGTTCATCAATCCCTTAAAGTCTAAATAATATTAAAACATTACCCTCGGTGTGTTCCACATACAAAACCAAGCCATGTTTGATTCTGATAAAAAAGATAAATACCTTTGTTTTCAATAGATTCATCGAAGAGGCTATAATCAATAATCAACAACCACTTGATCAATACGTGGCCTGATCAGAAAACCCTCTCAGTGAAGATAGACGGGCATCTCCATCGCCACCTGGTGGCTGGCTGCAGTACTGGTCATAAATCCTACCTCCTCCATGTTAGTGGATGGGACATGGACCAAACCAAAAAATCAAACTACACATCAAATATTCTTTAAGATGGTTTCTGTCACTGTGGGTAGTTCTTATCACACTGGTGTATGTGCATGTGTAGCGTGCACATACACACATGCACATGCACACAGCAAAAAGAGCAGTGGTGAGTCAGGCTCCAGTGAGTCACAGGAGAAATCAGACACACACACACACACACACACACACACACACACACAGCTACCTTTCTGCCTTATTTTTAAACCAATGCATTTTACAAACATGCTTCTTCCAATTAAAAATCCCATAGAAACAGACACGTTTTCAGCAGTTGATATATAATTATTATCTTTTAATATTTTCATATAGTTGCTGTTTTACCTGCTGCTTTAATAAATGCTGCATGTTGATATGAAATGTCCAAGACTGCAGCGCCCTCTAGAGGACAGGGTGGGTGTTGCAAAAGTGTTCAATCAATATTCACAAACCACAGTTTTCCTCATCGGACTCAACAAGGTGCGACATCTTCTGTTCGTAACCCTCCACAAGAGAGAGGAAAGAATTCATGTTTGTTTTGTATTATATTCACTCCCTGTAATTTAGAGTTCTTCTTCCACTAAACGTTTGAATTAAACATGATACACTTTACTGCACCGACATGTTTTATTCAATCACTTTTAACAAATAAAATATGTTGTATGTTTGACGTGGGTTGTTTCTTTTTCTCATAGAACCTCAAACATTAATATACTCTATGAAACTGTATTGATAGAGTGTAACTATCATATTGATCAACTGAACTTCACATATTCATTTACATACATGTATATTAATATATATTGATATTGATTGTCGTGACTTAATGATAAATATATATATTTTTTTAATCTAAATAATTTTAAGAAAAAATGCTTCAATTTCCATAAAAATCGAATCCATTATTTTTAAGCTTTTATTTTGAAAAGAATCACGGAAACATTCGGTGGTGCCAGACATTAGACGGGCCCCATGTTTGCGTCCAGCGGGTGAAGGGAGGAGGTGAAGCCGCATCATGTGCAGCATCCAGCGGCTAAGAGCGCTCGTCAACGAGCGTCTGTCGGCGGCCGCGGAGGAGATCTTCGAGGCGGTGCAGAGAACCATCGCGGGCTACGAGCGGGAGATGCTGCAGTCCGAGCAGGAGATCCGGCGGCAGCGCAGGATGCTGCGGAGCTTCCTCCGCCCGGAGCCCGAGGTCCAAAAGCCGCAAGGTCTGAGAACCGCGCCGGGCTCCGTCTATGCTCCGAATCACTCCGCCAACACCCACTTCTCCTGCTGAAACTTAGCTGCTTAGCTTAGCTTAGCTGTAGCCGCTGTTTCCCTTTGAAATGACCGTGATAAGGTTAGCTAAATGCTAACAGTAACCGGGCCCATCTACTACCTACACGTCCTAACGACATGACTCCAAACTCCGCTACAAGAATAAAACATTCAAAGTTTACCTGCGTGTTTCCAAATGTACAAACCTGTCAGGACATGATGTCATGTTTGTTATTCATTTTAAAAGTGCACTTTTATATTCGGCTCACAAGTGATTCACCAAGAAGCTGAACATGTAGATTTAAAATAAAGTTTTATTTCCCTGACTTTATTATGTGTGTTTTCTTCCGAAAAGACAGAACTACTCGATGCTAAACTCCTTTTTAAAAGTTTACCTTCTCATCACCAAATGTAAAGAACCTGATGTGACATGATTTTATTTATAATGAATTTAAATTAATTAAATGTCTAATTAATTTGTCTCTCAAGTGATAAGTTTTATCTTGTCACCATCAACTTTTACACAAAATAAACTTATTCTAATCGTGTTAGTTCATAAACAGTCAAATCTGCTCTTTGAATAATAGATTGCATTTGAAGCATTTGGGAAAAGCCGATGTTAATTTAAATATGAAAAACATCCTCACATTGAATCTGTTGTTACCTCGTGTTTAATCTTCTTCATGAGCAGCGTTCAGCAGATTAGTACATGTCTGAGCCAGATAATATGTAAAGGTTTGATATTTAATGTCATTTCAAAGGGCTCATTTTAGTGACTCTGTTCTTCCCTGCAGACCAACCACAGCTGGCTCTGTCCGTCTGGAACCAGGACTTTACCTCTGATCAGCAGCAGCCGGACGAGCGGTGTGAGCCTGATTGGACCTCCGCTCTGGAACAGGACGACGAGGAGCCTGAGAAACACCCAGAGGAGCTCCCCAGTAAAGAGGACAACCCCATCAGCTTCGTCTTCACAGGGCCGCACTTTAAGAACGAGCTCAACCACCAGAGTCCTGGAGGAGGAGGAGGAGAAGATCCTCCGCCGAGCACCTCAGCTGAACCGGCTGAGACAAAGGTGGAGGACGGTGACGGAGCTTCGTCTGGCTGTTCTGAAGTTGAAAACGACGACAGCGAGGACGAGTGGACAGCCAGCGTGGGGTCTCCGAGTGACAACAGCAACAGCGGCAGTGACGGCACGAGCAAATGGAAAAAGAAGAAGAAGGGTCCTCGTTCACAAATGGCTCTGAAACTGCATCCGGAGAACAAAACAAGATCACGAATCTGCTGTAAAGTCTGCGGGAAACCCTTCCACGCCACCGTCTCCTTGGTGAATCACATGGATGTCCACTCCAAGGACGTCTGCGGCGTCTGTGGGGAACGTTTGGAGACTGAGGAGAGCTTTCAAGTTCACGTGAAGACACACGTGAAAGCTGAAATCTGCAGCGTTTGTGGGAAGTGTTTCGGTGGCTCCAAGTCTTTGGCGACGCACATGCGGATCCACACAGGAGAGAAACCGTTTGACTGCAGCGAATGTGGGAAATCATTCAACTGCCACCACAACATGATGCGACACATCAGGATACACACAGGGGAAAAGCCCTACGTCTGCTCCGTCTGCGCCAAATGCTTCAATGACTACTCCACGTTAAAGCGCCACCTGCGGGTTCACGTGCACAAGAAGCACCTCAACCGCGATAACACGAACGAGAAAGAAAGTGGCAACGACGGCATGATGAAGGTCAAGAACCCGTCGTTAAAAAAGCAGCAGACTCGGACCATATGTGAGGTGTGTGGGAAAATGTTCCACTCCATGGTTTCCCTGGTGAATCACGCCAAAAGCCACTCCACAGACCTGTGTGGCGTGTGCGGGACACATTTCGATTCAGAGGAAAACTTAAAACTTCACCTGAAAACTCACAAGAACGGGAAGGTCTGTGACGTGTGCGGCAAGTGCTTCGACAGTCAGGGAAACCTGGAGATGCACATGAGGATCCACACGGGGGAGAAGCCGTTTCTCTGCAGCGAGTGTGGGAAGTCCTTCAACTGCCGACACAACATGATGCGACACATTAGGACCCACACGGGAGAGAAGCCGTACCTGTGTAACACGTGCGGACGCTCTTTCAGCGACCACTCCTCGCTGAAACAGCACGGCAGCACGCACACCGGGGAGAAACCGCACCGCTGTGACGTGTGTGGGAAAGGCTTCCACCGAAAGACGTACGTGAGGCTGCACATGAAGAGTCACACCACTGCTAAATGACCCTCTGTCAATGAAGGGAGGTGTAAATAAAGGTTTTCTAGGTGGAATGTCGTCTCTCACAAACTTTATCACGACGGTTATGTTCACTGCACCAATCGATCATTACACACAGTGAATGAAATGACGTGAGAGGTGCGGCTCATCCTCAGGTTGCAGATGGAAATTATTACCAGCACTTTGTATTTTCATCATCGTTGCATCGCCTCAGTTTTTACAATCGAACATTCAGAAAACAGATTCCAGTCCGAGCGGAGACACTTTAGAGCTCAAACCTTAAAGCGATGCTATGCCAACTTTTCTAACTTGTTATATTCTCTCGTTACATTTCTATTTTGGTAATTTCACATTTCGCTTTTGAATAATGTTTCTGTAAACGTTTGTCTTTAACTTGCAGTCGACTGCATCATGTTAGTGAGGTTTTCATTATTTCACGTTCTGAGGTTTGCATCATGTTCAACGTGCAACACAGACATTCCTCTATTTGCTGTGGAGTTGTCACGCAGCTCTTATGTTGTCTGAAAGTCTCACAATGTGCCTTTCAAGGAGTTCTTTCTAATTGATATCAGTTTGATCTCAGATCAGATTGTGTTAGGATGTAAACAGAGAGATCCTCTGGAGATGAGGAGTGACGGTTGGAACCGAGGTCTCGTGCTCAGACGTCTGCTGAGCTGAGACTCTGTTGACTTCCTGTTGGAGAATAAAATGTTTTAGAATTCACTTTATGACCGAGTTCACTTTGTTTGACTGAGAAGAGGAGTCGCAGTTTACAGACATGAGGATGTATATTTTTATATTTGTATTTATTATTTGTAATCCTTTATTGAAGCAGAGAGGTCACATTGAGGTACAACATCTCTGAAAGATGTCGATTCATTGAAATATGAGTGAAAAGCAAAGTTTTGTTTTCTCCTGAACTGCACATGTGCATTTCTCCACAAAGATGATCAAGAAGCGAGACGTCTCACTCGCCACCTTCAATCATCAGTTTGACAACTGCCAATGAATATACTGGTTACCTGTTCACATACTGGGGAGGATGAGTCACATTAACCATTGTTGAACTGTGAATCACTACATGTACTAATATCACAGATCTACAATCCAGAGTTTTAATAAATCACTTTCTGAAATAAACACGTTTTTCTGGAGCTGATAAAGTTAACGAGTGTCTTGTCTCTGTTGGAGGGCTCTGCTCTGATTGGTCGACAGTCAAGCGATAACTCAGGCTCCAGTGAAACCAGTTCCCAAACAAAACATTACAACTGGTTTCACTAGTTTGTACCAACATGATGGTGATGAAGACATTTATCCCTCAGACTCAGGGTCCAGATCAAACACATAGAATAAGACACTTACACAAATATTATATTATCATAACTTTATTTATATAGAACCTTTCAAAACACAGGAGCTCTGCAAATTTAAGATGAGAAACCATTGGAAATTATGTATTTGTGATGAAACCGAAACTGTTTTCCTGGATGTTCATAAACGGTTTTCCCCCGAAACGTTTCCAGCGTGGAACCTTCTTCCTCAGGAAGTCGTTGTTAATCGAGTTCAGATGGAACGTTGCTCGGACGACTTCCTGGTTAAAGTTATTTTTATCCTCGGGAAATGTCACATTCACAAACACATGAAACCAAACAAAAAACACGAGTAAATTTCTCTTTCACCAAAGAAATATTTAATTTATGATTCATTTCTTTCTTTTGCTTCACAATATTTTAGTTTCATATCTGTCTTGTGTCTCATTTATATGTTCATTATTTGTTCCACAGAATCTTGATCTATAAATAACATTTTATTTGTGCATTTTTAAATTGTTCAATAAAAAAGTGACATTAAACTATTCATTGAGCATCTTCATCAGAAACACACATTTCTCTGAGATGAAGCTCCACCAAACGACAGAGGCTGTTAGAAACATCAGAAACATGAAGTGAGTCAGGGAGCGAAACTCAGAGGATAGAAAATAACTCCATTCAACATGATTTCACTGTGACCTTTGACCTTTGACCTCTGAAATCCAATCTGAGTCCAAGTGAACGACAAAAGGATTCGTTAGATAACAAGCTCAGAGTGAGTCAGAGTGAACGTTACGGGGGATTTGGATAAATCACCTTCATCGTGACCTTGACCTTTGAACTAAAACAACAAAATCTATTCAGTTCATCTTTGAGTCGAACTGAGCGTTTGTACCAAATGTGAAGGACGGGACGAACAAACAACCTGAAAACACGACACCTCGGTTTTTTAAAATTGGTTATTTCAGAACCTGAGTTTTGGAAAGTGAAGAGTTGTGTTTTCTGCGTCTGAGACGAAGGAACCGTCGACACATGAAAGAAGCAAAGAGGAGAAAACTCGTCACTGATGAGTCACCACACGTTGTTCTCTCTGTGAGAAGGTGCAGCGAAGAATTCAGACAGAAACAAAGATGTTCTCATCAGTGAATCTGAGTTAAATGCACTTTACCATCGAGGTAAACTGTTGCTGCATCTTTTAAAAGTTAAATCGACTTTTAGAACCGTTTGGTTCAAAGTGTCACTTTCAAAATAAAATCCCCTGGTTTGGTTCAGAATAATCTTTCCTTCATCACATGAATGAAACTGATCAAAAGTCAAACTGAAATCTTTCTGAAACCAGAGATGTTGACGTGATCAGGGCTCCGCTCGCTCTGATTGGTCATGGGACAGTTTTAATGCTGATCATGAGCTTTTTATGTTTATGAGTCTGTGACGCTTCAATGTCTTACTTTACATTTGAGTCAGTATTATATACATGATTGATATAGTTTCATTTTAAATTGTACGTTTTATTCAGTAAAAGTATTTGATCTTAAGAACGAGCTGCTTTCTCTTTTCTTCTCAGTTGATCTTCTTTTGGTTCAGAGGGTCGAGAAATAAGGTAAAGCAGGTAAAAGAAGTTTAGAGCAAAACCAGTCAGAGTGAAAGTGAACCAGCTGGAAAGACAAATAAAGTAACATTGGCATGAGTCACACACACACACACACACCCACACACACACACACACACACACACACACACACACACACACACACACACACACACACACACACACACACACACACACACACACACACACTGAAGATAAGGTGAGTTTCCATCCACCAGTTTGAAACACACATAAAGATGAGTTAATCTCTTTCATATGAAGATGTTGTCCCTCACAGATGTTTGAAGACACATGTGGTTGTTGACAGGAAGTGAAATGTTCCAACTGAGGTAATGAAATATGATTAAAAAACACTTATTGAGTGATAACCTGCTGCTGCTTCACAAACTCTAACTACACAACATGTCCTGAGGTTGTTCGATGGTGTTGGTATCAGACGCATCAGGACTCTGGAATTGATCACATGGACAGTATAACATTTTGAGTTATCACCTTGTTTCATAAAAACAGAGCAGATACTTCCCTCGTGTGAATGCAGTAGTGACGTGATCGTAGATTAATGTAGAAATCGTTCTTTAAAAAGATGAAACACCTCGTTAAGCTGCGTGTGGAGTGAAACGTCAGCCGTGGGTTTGTGGGAAATAAACCTGGGAAATTAGAAAAAGCCAGAGTTTCCCTGAAGTTATAAACTTAGATACAATCAGAATGAACCAGAACAATGAAAACCTGAGGGAACGTGGATCTGAGGAGTTTCTAAACCGGCTTCTTCTTGACCCTGACGTCTTTGAATGATCTTCTTATCTGCCACCGAACACCAGCATCTGGGGGTTACTGTAAAATGTCTTATTTACGTGAAGGCTCTCACCAGCAGTAACAAACATGTCCTAAATCAACATTTCCTGTCTAAGTGTAAACGAAAGTGAAAGTTGGATGAACGTTTATAAGGGCTGCTCCCTAAATGTTCTCAGAAGGACTCACACACTGTTCACTGTCGAACACACAGGTACGTGAACACTCACTTTGTTTCTCCTACAAATCTGGTTTTACTGTAAATATCTTGGGAAGGAAGGAAGGATATCTGCATTATCCCAGAGGGGCCATTTGTTTTACAGCCAGCGGTAAAAGATGAAGATCTTCATCCGTGTTCGTCTGATGGAAAGTTTGTTCTGAAACCTTCAGTGGAAGAAACAGATTCATGTGTTCAGGCCTAAACCTGCAAAACTCTGAACTCTGTTGAAACCATGGACCTGTTTTATTAGGTTTGATGTAACGTTTATCATTTTAAATCGTGGGAAACAACTTTTTAATTAAGTCAGGGCTGGAAAACTCTTTTATATGCACAGAAGAAGAAGAAGAGATCTTTAGTTCATCACTGTGGAAACATCAGCAGCAGTTAAAGTCCGTCTGCTTCAGAATCACCTGCCAGAACCAGTGTTCATGTTTCTGATCAGCTTGGTTTGAATGATATAAAAACAGATTGATTGACAGACATGATTGACAGCTGAGACTGACTCCTGATTGATCGAGTGCCTGTATGACCCTGTTTTACACAAGATGGCCGCCATGGTGCGAGCAAGTGGAGCCACGTAGACCATCTTTATTTACCCAATGCTTTACATCAGCACTTCCTGTTTTCAGCCCTAAACTTAAAGAGGCCTCATGGAAACTTCCTGATGATCTGGTGACACCTGCTGGTTGAAGAAAACAGAGTTTGAGAGGCAGCACAACAAATGATTTTAGTTTGAATGAAGAAGCTGTCATTTGATTTGATGTTGAGGGGGGGGGGGGTCACCACACACAGATATTGAACACTGTCATCACTGGGTTTGGTGATAGTGACCAACCAGTACATGTTGTGATATATAATATTATCATAATAATTATAATGATACTAATAATCTCTGCAGAACGACTGACACCAACATGAAGTGGGCTGAATTTGACTTCGAGCCGCCCCACGGGACCTTTCGGCTCGGACCCTCTCAGCCGGTTAATGATCGAACCTACGTCATGTACCACGGGACCACCAGGGAGTGCTCCAGAGGCATCCAGAACTCCGGTTTCCGACAGTCCTCGGGGGGGATGCTCGGCCGTGGTGTCTACCTCAGCAGAGACCTGGACAAAGCTAGCCGCTATCCCATTGATCACCCTGAGCATGACAGGGTCGTCATTAAGGTCAAGGTACAGGTTGGAAAAGTGATCGCCATCAATCGCCAAAAACACCCGCTTCAGAAGACCTGGCACAACCACGGGTATGACACCGCCTGGGTGCCCCCCAACTGTGGGATGGTGCCGAGCGGTCTGGAGGAGGATTGTGTCTGGGATCCGGCTCGAATCCAGATCCTTCAAATCATCAAACCGACTTGAACATCTGAGCACAGCGAGATGTTACCAGTTTATTTTTAGCTTATTTTATATATTGGATAAAAACTATTTTCATACAATTATCAAAATCTGCAAAATAAACCTGAGAAGCTGTTTGTTGAAAACCAAGAGTCCTGTTCATTTCATCTCTGACACTCCGTCACAGTCTCTGTAGATCATATGTCACGTTTAGACTTTGGGTTTGAATAAATAAATAAGATATGATATGTTAGTGATCTTAAAGAGGTTCTTGATTCCATTATGCTAAGCTAACAGACGACGGACTGCAGCTTGATATTTACACGTAGACTCCAGAAAGTGATGCCAATGTAGAGGCCTACGAGGTTTCATATCAACTGAGATTTAAAAAATACTGATTAATTATTCACATTTCAGATTCCTCTAGAATAAAGAACGCACTTTAGTCCTCACCAGCTTTATGAGTATTTCTCCTTCAAGTACACATTCAGGTGAAGTTTTAAGTTTTCCTCTGAATCGAAATGTGTCCCACACGCCACACAGGTCTGTGGAGTATACATGATTGATGTAGTTTCATTTTAAATTGTACGTTTTATTCAGTAAAAGTATTTGATCTTAAGAACGAGCTGCTTTCTCTTTTCTTCTCAGTTGATCTTCTTTTGGTTCAGAGGGTCGAGAAATAAGATGAAGAGCAGGTAAAAGAAGTTTAGAGCAAAACCAGTCAGAGTGAAAGTGAACCAGCTGGAAAGACAAATAAAGTAACATTGGCATGAGTCACACACACACACACCCACACACACACACACACACACACACACACACACACACACACACACACACACACACTGAAGATAAGGTGAGTTTCCATCCACCAGTTTGAAACACACATAAAGATGAGTTAATCTCTTTCATATGAAGATGTTGTCCCTCACAGATGTTTGAAGACACATGTGGTTGTTGACAGGAAGTGAAATGTTCCAACTGAGATAATGAAATATGATTAAAAAACACTTATTGAGTGATAACCTGCTGCTGCTTCACAAACTCTAACTACACAACATGTCCTGAGGTTGTTCGATGGTGTTGGTATCAGACGCATCAGGACTCTGGAATTGATCACATGGACAGTATAACATTTTGAGTTATCACCTTGTTTCATAAAAACAGAGCAGATACTTCCCTCGTGTGAATGCAGTAGTGACGTGATCGTAGATTAATGTAGAAATCGTTCTTTAAAAAGATGAAACACCTCATTAAGCTGCGTGTGGAGTGAAACGTCAGCCGTGGGTTTGTGGGAAATAAACCTGGGAAATTAGAAAAAGCCAGAGTTTCCCTGAAGTTATAAACTTAGATACAATCAGAATGAACCAGAACAATGAAAACCTGAGGGAACGTGGATCTGAGGAGTTTCTAAACCGGCTTCTTCTTGACCCTGACGTCTTTGAATGATCTTCTTATCTGCCACCGAACACCAGCATCTGGGGGTTACTGTAAAATGTCTTATTTACGTGAAGGCTCTCACCAGCAGTAACAAACATGTCCTAAATCAACATTTCCTGTCTAAGTGTAAACGAAAGTGAAAGTTGGATGAACGTTTATAAGGGCTGCTCCCTAAATGTTCTCAGAAGGACTCACACACTGTTCACTGTCGAACACACAGGTACGTGAACACTCACTTTGTTTCTCCTACAAATCTGGTTTTACTGTAAATATCTTGGGAAGGAAGGAAGGATATCTGCATTATCCCAGAGGGGCCATTTGTTTTACAGCCAGCGGTAAAAGATGAAGATCTTCATCCGTGTTCGTCTGATGGAAAGTTTGTTCTGAAACCTTCAGTGGAAGAAACAGATTCATGTGTTCAGGCCTAAACCTGCAAAACTCTGAACTCTGTTAAAACCATGGACCTGTTTTATTAGGTTTGATGTAACGTTTATCATTTTAAATCGTGGGAAACAACTTTTTAATTAAGTCAGGGCTGGAAAACTCTTTTATATGCACAGAAGAAGAAGAAGAGATCTTTAGTTCATCACTGTGGAAACATCAGCAGCAGTTAAAGTCCGTCTGCTTCAGAATCACCTGCCAGAACCAGTGTTCATGTTTCTGATCAGCTTGGTTTGAATGATATAAAAACAGATTGATTGACAGACATGATTGACAGCTGAGACTGACTCCTGATTGATCGAGTGCCTGTATGACCCTGTTTTACACAAGATGGCCGCCATGGTGCGAGCAAGTGGAGCCACGTAGACCATCTTTATTTACCCAATGCTTTACATCAGCACTTCCTGTTTTCAGCCCTAAACTTAAAGAGGCCTCATGGAAACTTCCTGATGATCTGGTGACACCTGCTGGTTGAAGAAAACAGAGTTTGAGAGGCAGCACAACAAATGATTTTAGTTTGAATGAAGAAGCTGTCATTTGATTTGATGTTGAGGGGGGGGGGGGTCACCACACACAGATATTGAACACTGTCATCACTGGGTTTGGTGATAGTGACCAACCAGTACATGTTGTGATATATAATATTATCATAATAATTATAATGATACTAATAATCTCTGCAGAACGACTGACACCAACATGAAGTGGGCTGAATTTGACTTCGAGCCGCCCCACGGGACCTTTCGGCTCGGACCCTCTCAGCCGGTTAATGATCGAACCTACGTCATGTACCACGGGACCACCAGGGAGTGCTCCAGAGGCATCCAGAACTCCGGTTTCCGACAGTCCTCGGGGGGGATGCTCGGCCGTGGTGTCTACCTCAGCAGAGACCTGGACAAAGCTAGCCGCTATCCCATTGATCACCCTGAGCATGACAGGGTCGTCATTAAGGTCAAGGTACGGGTTGGAAAAGTGATCGCCATCAATCGCCAAAAACACCCGCTTCAGAAGACCTGGCACAACCACGGGTATGACACCGCCTGGGTGCCCCCCAACTGTGGGATGGTGCCGAGCGGTCTGGAGGAGGATTGTGTCTGGGATCCGGCTCGAATCCAGATCCTTCAAATCATCAAACCGACTTGAACATCTGAGCACAGCGAGATGTTACCAGTTTATTTTTAGCTTATTTTATATATTGGATAAAAACTATTTTCATACAATTATCAAAATCTGCAAAATAAACCTGAGAAGCTGTTTGTTGAAAACCAAGAGTCCTGTTCATTTCATCTCTGACACTCCGTCACAGTCTCTGTAGATCATATGTCACGTTTAGACTTTGGGTTTGAATAAATAAATAAGATATGATATGTTAGTGATCTTAAAGAGGTTCTTGATTCCATTATGCTAAGCTAACAGACGACGGACTGCAGCTTGATATTTACACGTAGACTCCAGAAAGTGATGCCAATGTAGAGGCCTACGAGGTTTCATATCAACTGAGATTTAAAAAATACTGATTAATTATTCACATTTCAGATTCCTCTAGAATAAAGAACGCACTTTAGTCCTCACCAGCTTTATGAGTATTTCTCCTTCAAGTACACATTCAGGTGAAGTTTTAAGTTTTCCTCTGAATCGAAATGTGTCCCACACGCCACACAGGTCTGTGGAGTATACATGATTGATGTAGTTTCATTTTAAATTGTACGTTTTATTCAGTAAAAGTATTTGATCTTAAGAACGAGCTGCTTTCTCTTTTCTTCTCAGTTGATCTTCTTTCGGTTCAGAGGGTCGAGAAATAAGATGAAGAGCAAATAAAAGAAGTTTAGAGCAAAACCAGTCAGAGTGAAAGTGAACCAGCTGGAAAGACAAATAAAGTAACATTGGCATGAGTCACACACACACACACCCACACACACACACACACACACACACACACACACACACACACACACACACCCCCACACACACACACACACACACACACACACACACACACACACACACACACACACACACACACACATACACACACACACACACACACACACACACCCACACACACACACACACACACATACACACACACACACACACACACACACACACACACACACACACACACCCACACACACACACACACACACACACACACACACACACACACACACACATGAAATGTTCCAAATGATTAATGTAGAAATCGTTCTTTAAAAAGATGAAACACCTCATTAAGCTGCGTGTGGAGTGAAACGTCAGCCGTGGGTTTGTGGGAAATAAACCTGGGAAATTAGAAAAAGCCAGAGTTTCCCTGAAGTTATAAACTTAGATACAATCAGAATGAACCAGAACAATGAAAACCTGAGGGAACGTGGATCTGAGGAGTTTCTAAACCGGCTTCTTCTTGACCCTGACGTCTTTGAATGATCTTCTTATCTGCCACCGAACACCAGCATCTGGGGGTTACTGTAAAATGTCTTATTTACGTGAAGGCTCTCACCAGCAGTAACAAACATGTCCTAAATCAACATTTCCTGTCTAAGTGTAAACGAAAGTGAAAGTTGGATGAACGTTTATAAGGGCTGCTCCCTAAATGTTCTCAGAAGGACTCACACACTGTTCACTGTCGAACACACAGGTACGTGAACACTCACTTTGTTTCTCCTACAAATCTGGTTTTACTGTAAATATCTTGGGAAGGAAGGAAGGATATCTGCATTATCCCAGAGGGGCCATTTGTTTTACAGCCAGCGGTAAAAGATGAAGATCTTCATCCGTGTTCGTCTGATGGAAAGTTTGTTCTGAAACCTTCAGTGGAAGAAACAGATTCATGTGTTCAGGCCTAAACCTGCAAAACTCTGAACTCTGTTAAAACCATGGACCTGTTTTATTAGGTTTGATGTAACGTTTATCATTTTAAATCGTGGGAAACAACTTTTTAATTAAGTCAGGGCTGGAAAACTCTTTTATATGCACAGAAGAAGAAGAAGAGATCTTTAGTTCATCACTGTGGAAACATCAGCAGCAGTTAAAGTCCGTCTGCTTCAGAATCACCTGCCAGAACCAGTGTTCATGTTTCTGATCAGCTTGGTTTGAATGATATAAAAACAGATTGATTGACCACACACGGATATTGAACACTGTCATCACTTCAATCCTGTGAAATAATAATTATAATGATACTAATAATCTCTGCAGAACGACTGACACCAACATGAGGTGGGCTGAAGAAGACTTCGATCCGCCCCACGGGACCTTTCGGCTCGGACCCTCTCAGCCGGTTAGTGATCGAACCTACGTCATGTACCACGGGACCACCAGGGAGTGCTCCAGAGGCATCCAGAACTCCGGTTTCCGACAGTCCTCGGGGGGGATGCTCGGCCGTGGTGTCTACCTCAGCAGAAACCTGGACAAAGCTAGCCGCTATCCCATTAATCACCCTGAGCATGACAGGGTCGTCATTAAGGTCAAGGTACGGGTTGGAAAAGTGATCGCCATCAATCGCCAGAATCACCCGCTTCAGAAGACCTGGCACAACCACGGGTATGACACCGCCTGGGTGCCCCCCAACTGTGGGATGGTGCCGAGCGGTCTGGAGGAGAATTGTGTCTGGGATCCGGCTCGAATCCAGATCCTTCAAATCATCAAACCGACTTCCACAGACGACGACGACGACGACGAGGATGACGATGAAGGATCGTCTTCGTCTTGGTGTGTGATCATGTGAACATCTGAGCACAGCGAGATGTTACCAGTTTATTTTTAGCTTATTTTATATATTGGATAAAAAATATTTTCATACAATTATCAAAATCTGCTAAATAAACCTGAGAAGCTGTTTGTTGAAAACCAAGAGTCCTGTTCATTTCATCTCTGACACTCCGTCACAGTCTCTGTAGATCATATGTCACGTTTAGACTTTGGGTTTGAATAAATAAATAAGATATGATATGTTAGTGATCTTAAAGAGGTTCTTGATTCCATTATGCTAAGCTAACAGACGACGGACTGCAGCTTGATATTTACACGTAGACTCCAGAAAGTGATGCCAATGTAGAGGCCTACGAGGTTTCATATCATTGTGGATTATTAATAAATGAAACATCAGGATCAGATCTGGACCGAGGATAAACTTCACACTCACACTTGACGCTGAGCGAGGAGGGAGATAAAGGTTGAGGGACAAAGATCCAGATCCAAGACGTCGGCTTTAAAGCAACTGAAGCAACTAAAAAAAGAGATGGAGAAAGACAGGAAGGGCGGAGAAGGGAAAGAAGTCGTCTCTATTTTTAGACGTTCGCACAATTAGATCAGTGGCATTTCTCTGCAATCAGACTAATCTGGTGGAAAGTGTGTTGGAGGAGGAGCAGGGACAGAGGGGAGGAGGAGCAGGCGGAGCGGAGGAGGAACAGGGACGGAGGAGGAGCAGGGACGGAGCGGAGGAGGAGCAGGCGGAGCGGAGGAGGAGCGGAGGAGGAGCAGGAGGGAGCATATTACATGTATGTGTGTTTTCTGCATGACGTTTGGACCAGTGATCATTTCCTCAGGTCATATAAACACATAATGTGAATGTTCTGCTGCTGCAGTTTAATTCATCTTCTGAACTTTTAATGTTGTGTTGAATCTTAATCTTAACCTGCACGATAATTCCTGTTTCTTCCAGACTTTCTTCATGTGGATGAAAATGTACCTGTGCTGAATAAATCTCTTTTATCACAGAACCGACTTCTTCTTTTGTGAAAAGACAAACTCCAGAACATTTGTGTCCAGAGTTCATGTCGGAGAACAAACTCACACTCAGTGTTATGAGCTGCATCGCGTTTAGATTCAGTTTGTTTTAAAGCTGAATTCAGTTATTAACTTTCAAAAGGGATTATTATGGTTATTCATGGATGTATTGGTGTAATTAGTAGTGATATTATTATGACATTCAGAACTGAAGCTACTTCATTTGAAAACACATCAGCTCTGGAAACGCTGGAATCTGGAGTGAGAAGAAGTAGAAACTGGTTTAGTCTCAGCCCTTCTCCATAAACCATTCAGTAATAACGATCTAATACTTCACTGGGTTGACTGGAGCTCATCAGTATGAACAGGGGTCGAAGCTCTGCTGTGGACAGACCTGGTTTCAGTTTAAACTCCTGGGGAGTAACCCCCCCCCCCCCTTTTGTAAACCGTTTACTCTCTAATGGCCACATGGGGGCGTCCTCCTCCTCTGTGCTGCTGCAGACTCTCTCCTCATTTGCAGCCTCTGCCAGCTCCCTCCTCCTCTCCTCTCCTCCCCTCCTCCTCCTGGATCCCTCTCCTCGCTGCTCCTCAGATGGTCCGGAGGGAGGAGAGAGATGAACCCGTGCTCCCGCAGGCCGGCCCGGCTCCGCTCCGGGCTCCTGCTGGCGGCTGTGGCCGCGCTGCTGCTGCAGACCCTGGTCGTGTGGAACTTCAGCAGCCTGGACGGAGGCGCCAGGAGCCGGGAGAGGAGAGAGGAGCGCGCCGCCGGGGAGCAGCCGCGCTGGAAGAGGGGCGACCCGCCGCCGCTGCTCGGGAAGGCGGCCGCTCGACACCAGCTGCAGGCGGTAGGTTCGAATCCCGGGGGTTGTGTGGTGAACACGTGAAGATGCTGCAGCTGCTTCACGCGCCTCGTTGTGAAGGAGCTCAGCTGCTGTTCCACTGAAAACACTCATCATTTAAACTCAATGCGAATTGGACCCGGACACAACTTCACTGTTTGAGCCCGGTTCCGTTCAACCGATCTGCAAACAACGCGAACACAAAAGATTGATATCTGCTGAATGAAAGGTCGATTAATCGATCATATCCGCGCCGAATGTAAGACCGAGGCGGATGTTCTCCTAAAACATCTGTAGTCGTGTTCTCCGTCGTATGTCCGTGTATCACAAACTCAAACCTTTTAAATGTCACGATGTGTTAAAGGACTTGCGTGTGACGTCTCTCTGCCGTCAGAAGCTCGCTGCTTGTTTCCTACATGTTGTGAATCACTTCAGTCTGAACCTGAACCTCCAGCTCACATGTTCACCTTCAGGTAAACACACATCCCTCTTTGACACTGAACTGTGAGTCTGTCCTCCTGGAGCTTTGTGATGAAGAGGTTCATTCAAACCCTGATTCACTGGGAAGGGACTGGGACTGATTCAATCATTAAACTGGTCTGACAACACCACACTGGTCCTTTAAACGCACGAGGGAAACATGGGTTATTTGCAAATTTAAAGCTAATTGTCACTTTCAGGTCTCACTTCTATTTCCAGCTTTATTCCACTTTGCATCATCTCTCTCTCTGTGTGTGTGTGTGTGTGTGTGTGTGTGTGTGTGTGCGTGTGTGTGTGTGTGTGTGTGTGTGTGTAAGAACAGTGAATTTGTTTTCTCATGTTTAGCAAATCCAGGTGTTCCAACGTGTTGTTAAGAAGTGAACATACTGTACATGGTGTGTGTGTGTGTGTGTGTGTGTGTGTGTGTGTGTGTGTGTGTGTGTGTGTGTGTGTGTGTGTGTGTGTGTGTGAGAGAGAGAGAGAGAGAGAGAGGGGCAGAGACATGGGTTATATTGCAGGGATCCATTTTTACAGCCTTTCATTACAGTTAACCGGATGCCCTGTGATCTTCCCTGTGTGTGTGTGTGTGTGTGTGTGTGTGTGTGTGTGTGTGTGTGTGTGTGTGTGTGTGTGTGTGTGTGTGTGTGTGTGTGTGTGTCTGTGTGCAGTGATATGTCCTGACAGTTACTGGCTCTTAAAACCTTAGAGATACATGCCAGCACTTTTTATAGGACGGGAGTTTTGGAGGTGAAGAGAGACAGAGTGTGAGAGACGGACGAGAGAAGAAAGAAGGGATGAAATGAAGGAGCAGCAGCTCGGTGTGAAAGCTAAATGACTAATTAGAGGCGTGAAGACACGGCCGAGCAGGGAACTCCAGTGTGTGATCAGTGTGAGTGTAACACACCAACTGGTGTGTGTGTCTGGTTTGGGTAAAGACCGGGGTCGGTGTGTGAAGCTGGAGAAACGTTTGGTCTCAGCTGCGTCAGAAATTCTGCAAATAAGGTTGAATATAGGAGGTTTTCAGGATGTGTGGGCCATAGATGGGCCTGAGTCTGTTTTCAAGACGGATACAAAGCACAATGCAGACACACAAAACAGCCATGAGATACACAAAGAGACACACTACTACAAAGACACAAAACGACTGCAGAGAGACAAGCGAGGACAAAAGATTTAAAAATGGCCTCAAAGAGGTGAAAATACCATAAAGAGACAGTAGAACTACGAGTGTGTCTTTCTGTGGACGTGTGGACTCACGACAACAAAGATTTACAAAAAACACAAAGACGATGGTGGGAAATATTGAAGTAACAAATATAAATGTAGAATGTGATGTGATCTGTGTTGTTGTATCACAGTGTTGGGAGGATGGACACACACACACACACACACACACACACACACACACACACACACACACACACACACACACACCCTAACAGCCAGGTCAGACCAGATTAGATGATAGGTTTGAATCAGATTTTATTGATGGGATTTTTACTTTGTAATCTCTTCTCTTCCTCTTCTTCATCCTGAGATGTTTGTGTTCTTCCAGTTTCACGTCCGTCACGTGTTAGAAACCTCATCAACACGTCCACTCGCTCACTGGGAAGCTTCCACACATTGTCCTGCTGTTTCCTCACATGGACTCAGGAGGACATGTTACACACATGTTACCAGGAGAAGATCCAGAACATGTCCAGAGACACTGACTCAGACATTTGTTCTCACACACAGAACCTGCAGAACAAGTCGAGGAACATCTCAAGAACGCGTTCGAGTCGAGAACATGTTCGGGGTTTAGTGCAGATCCGAAAGCAGCTTTAGTAAAATGATGTCATGTATAATGTGTGCGCTCTGCCTGTCGTCATGGCAGCCGTCCCCTCTGTTCAGCATCTCACTGGGATGTTCCTCTCTCTATTAGGGACTTAGCACAACACACTGATATTAAGACCCGGAAGCTGCTTTATGTATTTTCTTTTCCATAATTCTCACTAAATCTGGCAGAGATAGTTTTAATCCCGGGCTGTAATCCCGGGTCGTCCAGTGGACGCCGGAGCTGCTGCCTCCAGGTCTCACGTCCCGTTCCCCTCGTTATCGTCCACTTAGCCTGTCTCCATCTGGCTCTGTTTTTCCTTCTGTCTCTCGGCTCTGTTTCCAGCATGTTGTTTAGACGGATGTTTCTTCAGTTTCCTCTGATTAGATCCTGTTGTTTTTCTCTTCACTCGGTCTTTGGATGGAGTCCGAGGCGAAGGAGTTAGTTTGATTCAGAATAACTTCATCAAACCTCTTTCTGATCATTTGTAAAGTCCTGTTTATTTTAACTCGACGCATGAAGGATGTAAAAATGGCCCAAAAGAGCCGACGAGGATGAGACGTTGACGTTACTGTCAACAGCTCAGCCTTCAGTGTGACGGAGCTTCGTTCTCCTCTTCACACAGAGACTATATCCTCCATGTTAGCGGATGGGACACAAACCCAACAAAAGAGGACTTTAAATAAATGTTTGTCAAAGATGTTTCTGTCATTTCAGCTCAGTCGTATCTCTGATGTTTGTTCAAGTGTTTCTGATCCGTTTGGTTTGAATCAGTTAATTGATGATATAAAAACTGAGACATCATGATTGACAGCTGACACTGACTCCTGATTGGTTGAGGGCATTTGTGGGCGGAGCCTCGATACCACAGCTCTGCACAGACTCCAACTACAAATGACGTCAAAAACACGAGATGGCGAGCGAGACATTTGTGTCGAGCGGCTTCAAACTCGAAGGAAACAAACTAAAGCTAAAACTTTTCCAGATTTATCCTCATCAGTGAGAACATGAAATCCACAGATGTCAAAGCAACTGGTTTCTTTTCTTCCACTGTTCCCATCACGCTCTCTCACCTCCTTTTTAATGTCTCTCGCCCCGGGCGCCCAGCGAGCAGACGCTCTTGTCTGTTTTCTGTCGTCTTTATCGCGCAGCAGCAGGACGTCTGAAGGCAGCGACGACAACTTCAATAAGAACCTGCTGAGGAGCAGAGCGGCTGAGAGCCTCGGTGTGTGTGTAAAGAATGATGTCTTTGTAGGTGTTGTAGCTGTGGTCGTCTCCCTGGAATGCAAAGACTTCTGGGAAACACTCACAGGTCGTTTCTTTTTAGCTTTGTGAAGGAGAGAGAAAGAGCAGTTTGTGTTTTTCTCAGTGAAAAGCCAGAACGTCAGCAGGACGTTCTAACAGCTCCAGATTCCTGTGGTCACACAAGTCCGTCGCTTTTCCAGAAGAGGAACGAACGACCACGGGAACGAGCGTAAACACAAGTTTTGAAGGATGTTGTCTGACGACTGACAATAACAGCTGAATATATTTACTGTATTACCACACACACACACACACACACACACACACACACACACACACACACACACACACACACACACACACACACACACATTCCTCCGAGCTGATATTATAGATGAGATAATGAAAGGTTGTCTGAGGAGCAGGTGGCAGCAGCTGATAATTCTGCCTTCCCAAAGGAACCTGGATAGTGTGTGTTTGTCTCACACACACACACACACACACACACACACACACACACTAATAGACACACTCTTTATCCCTGGAAAAGGCAGACAGATATGTGTGGGATTAAAATACTCATTGAGGTCATGTGACTTTCCTTTTCTACTGAAACACTCACACACATCACACTCACACACTCACACTCACACACACACACACTCACACACTCACACTCACACACTAACAGCTGACTGTGAGGTCAAGGCCACAGCTGACTGACTCTAACGTGTCGGCCTCCAAACGTTTGCTAATTATCACCAAACACAAGTTCAAGTTTGCCGATGGGAGATTCGTTGGTTTTCAAATATTTGTAAAATTTTAACCTGATGGTGGCGCTAGATGTAAATTCTGCAAAACGATTGCAGCTCAACCTAATGTAGACGTGAGTCAATCTTCTTTATCGAGACATTGCAGTAAAAACAACAGATATCAACCTAGTGGTGGCGCTACAGGTCAGATTGGATTCTTTCAATGGAGAAATCTAAATAAATTGAAGGTTGTAGCGAGTTTCTGTCTTTTATATTTTTCTGTCATGATTTTGAATTTGTTAATTTCTTCTTCCGTACAGGACGTCTACCGTTCCCACCGTCCCAAAGAGAAACTTCCCTTGGACAGCAACAACAACGAGAACTCTGTCCCCAAAGACTTCGACTCCATCGACAGCAACAGCAACCTCGCTACACGCTCGCAACGCCAGCGAGCGCCGGTCGGAAACAGCAAACATAAGCTGGACAAAGTGCAGAGCATTCTGGGAAAATCTGCTAACGAGGTCCTCAAGTTGCCTCCGATCCAACCCAGAGGGATCGGGCCCAGTCGCAACCACACCCACAAAATGAAAGCCCGCCCCCAGACGCAGACGCTCCCGGCTCCGGTCCGGGGGTCCAATCAGGATCCAGCGCTCCTACGGGCAAAGACGCCGGCCAGTCAGGAGCCGAGGAAGACGCAGCCGCAGTGCGAGGTCAGCGGGAAGGAAGCCATCTCCGCTCTGTCCCGAGCCAAGAGCCGCGGGTGTCGTCAGCAGATCGTGGAGGTTTACTGCAAACACAAGGACGGAGCGCTGCTGCCCGAGAGAGTTCCTCGCTACTGCCCCCTAGAAGGTGAGATCAGCTGAGTGAGGCTTTAAAAGATTCACCTATAGGTTCAGGATGAACTGGAGTACAACACAATGAGTTTGATACGTCATGGAAACTAAATATTCCTCAGATCATTGAAGACAACAATGTTTGTCGTGTTGTGTAAAAACATTCAGATTCGGGATGTTCAGGATTTTTGGTCCAGGCTTTTGAAAACCTGTTTTCTAGATCATCCTCTAGAGCGCAGAGCGATGTACTGAATTTCAGTTCTGACATCATACACCTCCAAGCACCAATCAGAGACCAGGGTTATACTAATCAAAACGTGTCTGCGATCTTGAGCGAGCAGATTTTCAGAAGTGATGGTGAGAAAGTTAACGAAAATCCGACTTTACTTACTCAACTTTTTTAAGATACGAACAATGACTCAGAAACCTCATCAACACGTCCACTCGCTCTCTGGGAAGCTTCCACACATTGTCCTGCAGGAAAGGTTCCAGAGCAGCTGTTCTCACATACAGAACCTCCAGAACATGTCAGGAACATGAGAAATGTTCAGATTGACAAAAACTCAACCATTAAAATAGAAATTAGATAAGAAACAAGTCGCTGAGCAAAGAATCTGAGTAAATGGTTTTCAGATAGAACTTGTAAAGTTTCCTGTCATGGTGCATTTTACATCTTCTATTAAGCAGATGTGTGTAAAACCTCTGGTGGCGCTCTGGAGCCTCATGTTCTGGGGGTTAATCCAGAGGATGATGCAGAGTTATGGTTTCAACGTATTGACTTTGATTTCAGGGCTGAATGATCTGTTCACCTCAACGTAGTGAGTGAGTCAACAAATGAAAGGGAGACAGTGAGCGAACAGGCCGAGCGGCGGCTGCTTGAGACTTTCTTTCTTCTAAATTTACTCGTTGAGGAACATTTTTAACCCGGCACGTGCCACGGCCATGAGGACGCATCCCCTTGGTTTCCAGTTCTATTTCCAGGGACACAAAGCATGAATGGACACAGGGAGGCTGCTCATCCAGTGTAATTACACCCTAATTAAACAAGCAGTTTGTTGTCTTATTTTTGGAACAGCTGACTAACGATTTGTAGTCGCTCTCTTGGAACCACCCTGGGCTGTTCGAGGTTTCATTGATATGATTACAGGTTTCTCTGATGATATGTTCTATCCACAGTGAAGCTGCAGCAGTAACAGGATTTGCTCCGGTCTGATTTGACTGACGTGCACTGAAAGAGAACAAGAGGGTTGTTGGAAAAGTTTGGTTTTTCAGTGCTAATGCCGACATAAGAGCAGATCCACGTCTGCCTCCCTGATTACAGTCATTCCTCCTGAAACTCCCATCCCAGCAGGCCCCACAGCCGGGGAAGGTCACTAATTAGGCCGAGCAGGCCTCAACTCGTGCCATCTTTAAAGTGAGCGTGATGATGGAGACGCATCAGGCCGTCATACACCCTGAATGCACAAGAGGCCCATTTAGCTCAGGCAGCCGCAGGCACACAATGTTTCCACGAAAGACCAAAGTGAAGGAGGAGGAGTCAAATACTCAAATTACCAAATTTACTTTTAAACTAAGTTAATCTGAAACTAATAAGAGTCAGAAAGAGGTGAAGCTTCCTTTATTATTTCCATCAGCCAATTAAATGTTTTTTTTCTTTTCTGATCAACTGACAAAACCCAGAAATCTAAACTTTTCTGTCACATGAGATAAATAAAAGCAGGAAATCCTCACATCTGAGGACGTGACCCCCTCAGTTAATCGGAGCTACTTCCTCTCTGTGCAGGGAAGGCTAACGTGAACGTGCAGTGGGACAACGACCCCGCCGACGCTCCCCAGCTCGAGCCCGTGCGGATCGCCTTCGTCCTGGTCGTCCACGGCCGAGCCTCGCGCCAGTTCCAGCGCCTCTTCAAAGCCATCTACCACACCTCCCACTACTACTACATCCACGTGGACCAGGTAAACTCACCGCATACAGAAGGAAACCACCTTTCAAATAACTACGGTGTTTATGTATTGAAACACTGATGAGAGTAACCAAGACTTTCCTTCCTCCTCTCCTCAGAGGTCCAACTACCTCCACAGAGAGGTCCTCTTTCTGGCCCGACAGTATCCCAATGTCCGCGTCACTCCGTGGCGGATGTCCACCATCTGGGGCGGAGCCAGCCTGTTGACCATGTACCTGCGCAGCATGGAGGACCTCCTCAAAATGACCGACTGGTCCTGGGACTTCTTCATCAACCTGAGCGGAGCTGATTACCCAATCAGGTCAGTCCGTTCTGAAGCTGCTTCCACTACCTTTTCAATTTCAGTTCAAACTAATAATTCCGTGTTAGAATTTAACTGAATAAGAGAAACACTTTGATCTCTGACCTGAAATAAGATCAGAAAACCTGGTTCTTTTCTTTTGGAGTCGACCAACTCCAATATGAGGGAGTAAATAAATCAATTCCAATATATAATATGTAATATCGGCCGACACATATATATAAAAAAAATGGTCAATGACTCCTAAGATGTCCGTATCAGACGCTGATCCCAGCTGCTGAGGTGAGAGGCGGGTTACGCCCTGGACATCACGTGGTCGACGCACAGAGACAAACAACCGCCCACATTCAGCAAACCTCTGGTCAAAGACTCCCGTTAACCTCAAGTACTTTACCCTGAAGAGAACACACACAGAGAACCAACATACATCACACAGAGGCTGTAATGGGTATTAATCATGTGGTTTATCATTTATCAAAAAAAAGGTTAAAATGACCATTAAGAAATGACCGTCCTACACAGTGGAAGCAGGTGACCAATCAGAGCAGCCTGGGCTCAGCGGCTGAAGAGAGGAGCTGCAGCAATGGACAGTTTGAGGACAGTGACGTGAACCTGGAGAATCTGTCTGTGTCCTGATTGACGACGTTACTTTCTGCACTGGTTCACATTTTATTAATATCGAAAGTATCACGTGTCCAAATCGCATCAAACTCCACTGTGCACGTCCCTGGACCCTGAACGACACACGACAAGTGTGAAGCTGATGAAATGAACGGTTCTCCAGCAGCTTCATCTCCAGGACTCACAGAAACACATGAAACACACACTGTCCCAACATCAGAGTGAACACGCTTCCAGCCAAAATCCATAATACAGCGACAGCATTAGCTCCACAGCATCAATAGCTGACGTCATGAAAGCTGTGTGTGTGTGTGTGTGTGTGTGTGTGTGTGTGTGTGTGTGTGTGTGTGTGTGTGTGTGTGTGTGTGTGTGTGTGTGTGTGTGTGTGTGTGTGTGTGTGTGTGTGTGTGCTGCATAAAGAACTTTGTCTAGGTTCTGATCTGAGCTCAGAGTAGAGGTCCATGTGAAGTTGTGTGTTTCACATGAAGGAGACTGACATCTGACTTCATGTATCGAGTGACACAGTGAATCCTCGTCTCTGATTGGTTACTGCGACCACTTGTTCCTGGAGGTTTCTCTCTTGATGAATGTGTCTTGTTGTCGACATGTTGTTGCTCCTGGCTCTTCGGTCAGATTTGTGTTTGTCAGTAACTCATGAACACAAACATGCCCTCAAACACACACGTGGTTCGTCCCACCGGCTGTGATCAAACGTAATGTGAGCGTCTGTCTGCGGTTCTGTCTGCTCATCAGGACGACACCAGGCTGAGGCCGCAGCTTGTCTCCGTGCAGGGAGCGGCACGGGCACACACACACACACACACACACACACACACACACACACACACACACACACACACACACACACACACACACACACACACACACACAGCTTTTATTTGTAGGGAGAAGCTGAATAAACTGCTGCTCCAAACATGGAGTCAGTCCAGTTCCCTTAATGGAAGATTGTTTGCGCTGTTTAAAAAAATAAAAGATGCATCATTTAAATATTTAATCTCATCCTGATTAGATTTGTGTCCGTAAATGGAAAAGACTGCAAACACAAAAAGAAAGAAATCAACAGGAAACGTGAAACCTCTGGGTCAGATTCCATGAGACAGAAAGAAGAGAATCACTTCAAGTTCTCCAGGTTTCTTCCTGTTCTCCTGCTCGTGGTGGGAACTGTTCTTTATCATCTTGAAGGTCTCGTCCTCACTGTATTCGATGATGTACAATGTGATTTGATCTTTGTTATTGATCAGTGTAACGTGATCAGTGGCTGAGCTGATGATTGACAGCTGTCGTCTCTCCTCAGGACCAACGAGCTGCTGGTGTCGTTCCTGTCAAAGTATCGCAACATGAACTTCATCAAATCTCACGGGCGAGACAACGCACGGTGAGAGAGGGATAGTTCTCCTGTGTCTCTCTCTCTCTCTCTCTCTCTCTCTCTCTCTCTCTCTCTCTCAGGACGATGAATTCTGTCTTTTTGTGCGATCTTGATGAAACATTTTATTCCTATTTTCTGTGAAAAAGTAACCGCCATTTTCCTTCTCTAAAAGTTGTGTATTAAATCTCATGCTATTCAGCATTTCTAGCGAGGTCAGCAGGGGGCGCTGCACCGCGTAAAGGTTGTGGATGTTACAACAATTTAACGACAAAGAAACAGTGAATTTGTCTCCAGGAGAAAACGTTGATTTGTGTCTGAACTCGACTCGTCTCCTCGACACTGAAAACCCTATGTCGTCTCAGTTTCATCCGGAAACAGGGTCTGGACCGACTCTTCTACGAGTGCGACACCCACATGTGGCGTCTCGGGGACCGCAAGATCCCAGAGGGCGTAGCGGTGGACGGAGGCTCCGATTGGTTCCTGCTCAATCGTCCCTTTGTGGATTACGTGGTCAACTCCAGAGACGAGCTGGTCGGAAGCATGAAGCGCTTCTACGCCTACACACTGCTGCCCGCTGAGGTAACACACACATGCCCTCATGTAACCCCTCACACTCCACATGTACAGAGACAGGCCCTGATAGCGCCCCCTAGTGGGGAACATGAGTTAATTAGTCAAACATTTATTTATTTCTGCGTTTGCATGTAGATTAGAACCTGGAATTGAAATGTGTCCTTGTGTCCTTGTCTCAACCTGCAGTCCTTTTTTCACACCGTGCTGGAGAACAGCGCCCTCTGTGGCACCATGGTGGATAACAACCTGAGGCTCACGAACTGGAACCGGAAGCTGGGCTGTAAATGTCAGTACAAGCACATCGTGGACTGGTGTGGCTGCTCCCCCAACGACTTCAAGCCCTCGGACCTGCCGCGATTCCAGGTGAGAGCCGACGGAAACGAGTTCTTTCACTTTGAGCTCTGGAAAGTCTTTAGAACGTTGAAAGAATCCGATTGTCTATAAAACTGATAATCGTTTTTCTATATCCTGTAATTACTGTGTCCATGGAGGAACTTTGGTTATTAACGTTTTAGAGTCGTATGGGAAGTAAAAAAACACCCGACCAGTTTAAACTTCTACAGATTCTAGATGTTTTAAACAAGATTATAAAAGATGTGAAAAACAAAGTAGTAAAATAAGTGAAATGTACAGAATGTGGTTTATACAAAATAATAATAAATATCGCATCTGGATCGCCCCCTGGTGTCCGGCTGTAGTATCGATCATAAACCTCCTCCATGTTAGCTGATGGGACGTGGACCAACTCAAAAAGTAGATGTTGAATAAAAGATATTCAAGTGTTTCTGATCATTTTGGTTTTAATTATTATTTAATTTAAAGCGTTTCATGTCGTGTGATAAAGTTACAGTTGTGTGAACGCGGAGCTCAGCTTCAAAGATCTCCTCCATCATGTCAGTGACCCTGGACGTTCCGCCCGTAGCGTCCACCTCCTCTTCTCAGGACCAGAATAGCTTTGCATTCAGAAATTAGCGGTGCTGCGTCTCCTGACATCAGGCGGCCTCGGCTCTGCGTTAACGACAGCGTCTGTGGTGGAGCTCCCGGTGGTTTCTATAAGCAGGGCTGATCCTGGAAGCAGCTGTACTCTCAGTATTTTTAGAGCTTCGTAGCGAGCTGCCGCTGAGGTTTGTAAGGTTGTCATTATCATAATGTCGGGTTTCGGCAGCTAGAGAGAAAACTGAGTCCAGACTGAAGGGTCAGGAACACACACACGATACACGACTGGTCCAGAGGTTGGATCCAGCTGTTTCATACAGTGAGAAGAGGATCAGGTCACCAAAACTGATAAATCAGAACTGCTCATTGTTGGTTTTCTCCCTCACATTACCATGAGGTACCTTCCTTTCTAACTGTAACCGCTCGTCTTCGTCTGTCTTCGTCGACCACAGCAAGTGTCCAGACCCACGTTCTTCGCCAGGAAGTTTGAAGCCAGTGTCAGTCAAGAGATCATCAGCCAGCTGGACTCGTTCCTGTTCGGAGCGCTGGCCCCGGGCACGCCGGGCCTCCAGGCCTACTGGGAGAACACCTACGAGCAGGAGACGGACGGGCCCGCCAGCCTATCGGACTCTGCGCTCAGCCACTATCACGCCTTCGCTCGTATGGGATTATCACGTGCTGCCAGCTCGCTGCAGGGACATCCCAACGACAACAGCTGCAGGTACGAGCATGGTTTCTATTTATTTCAAGCAACGCATGCATTTAAGAACTAATGTTTGGTAACCATGGTAACATAAGTGTACGTCAGCTTGAGAGATGAGAAGGTGAAAAGAAGTTAGAGCAGCTTGTTCTCCACTCTGGGTTTTTTCCAGTGAATTTAAACACTGACATCATAACTGTGTAATGTTTCAGATAGAAAACTCCCAGTTCCACTGCTTTTATTTGTCACTTTTTAAAATACGAGGTCCAATCTCTGCTGTGTTCTGTGACATCAGGAGATCACTGAGCTTCAGGAGGTTCTTACACTCCATGAAGTGACGACAGACCTCGTGTTCACAGCTGAATACATCAAGTGATCTGTATTTAGAAATGTGAACAAGAAGCAGAACAGAACTTTTCTTTTTCCTTGGTTTGGACCAAACTCCAGATGTGACAGTAAAAGTCTGATTGGATCTTTTCAGCCTCACACGCTGGTGCACGTGACCTCAACCTGTTAAGTCCCACACATCGATATGAGCCAGATTGTGACCTGGTTTCTGAGTCGGACCGATTCCTCGTCGTGTGTCGTTGGTGCAGTTTGCAGGACGGTGCGTGAGGGGAGTGTCTAACAACATTTCTAAAGTCGCACAGTTGAGGCTGCTTTGGGAAAAGTCGTGTAGTTGCTGAGTAAATAAAGACGAGAGAAACTACAGAATCTGTTACCGAGGGAAACGAGCAGGGGCAGAACATGAAATGAGTCTTTCCACTAAACTCAGTTTGTGTGTGTGTGTGTTTGCTCGTCCAAATTAAATATGAAGATAACGTGAGCTTGTCCTGAGGCACAATCCAGCTTCAGTTTCTACACGGGCTGGATTTTTCCAGTAGAGAGTGTGTGTGTGTGTGGGGGGGGGGGTGGAGGGTGGAGACCCACAGTAGGTACAAGGAGGTACTTGTTGGAGTTCTGGTGGGGATTGGTGGCTAGAATGGGTGGGGGCAGCATTAAGGGAAGTGTGTGTGTGGGTGGGGGGGCAGGGTCGGGGGAGTTAAAACAGGAATAGTCTGTTTCTGTGATTTTAGTGAATCAACATCGAAAACCACGTCCACACCGACATGGAATGAATTTGAAAACATCGTCTGCATGTTTCATCCTCAGAACATAAAGGTAATTCTCACATCGAGTAGAGAATCAATAACGTTTAATAAAAGAATATAATAAAATATGAGAATCTCCCTTTTGATTCCACAAGTCCAGTAAATCATTCAAACTTAACTATAAACCACACGTGAACAGAAATAAAGGAAATTCAGTTTCATCTGATAAAGTGTTCAGTGCAGATAAACCAGGATAAACCCTAACCCTAACCGGATGAACACTAACTTTTCTTGACAGAATATCGTAGAAGAGTTTGAGGACGACTCACTAACGAGAAGGAAGAATCCTGAAGCATCGACACAGGACAACAGAACTTCTCTATGTAACACGTGTTATAATAAACATGTTGTGTGTGTCGCAGGTTCACGGCCGTGAGCCACCCAGTGTCCGTGCACCTCTACTTCCTGTCAGACCAGTTCCAGGGCTACCTCCTGCGCCATGTGGCCACCAACCGAGCCTCCACCCAGCTGGAGGCGCTGGAGACCTGGGTCACACCCAGAGACCACTTCACCCTGGCCAGCCCCCCCCACCCCACCAACAGACTGCAGCATGTCCAGGTCTCACACACACACACAAACTTTATCCACATACACACAAATAAGTGCAGTTATGAGTCACTTGAATTTGTTAATGTGCCATAAGATACTTTTTATTAAGATTTCATTATAAAATCATCTGTTGTTAGAAATGATAGAAACAGAAGGTACCTGCACTTTGCTGGTCTCTGAACGTCTCCGGTTCCTCAGGTGGGAGGCGACTGGGATCCGAAGGAGCGTCTCTTCAGGAACTGGGGGGGGGTGCTGGGCCCCAAGGACGAGCCGGTGGCCGTGCAGCGCTGGAGCCGCAGCCAGAGCAACCTGACGGCCACCGTGGTGTGGATCGACCCCACCAACGTCATCGCCGCCACCTACGACATCCTGGTGGACGCCTCTGCTGAAGTCACACACTACCGGCCGCCGCTCACCGCCCCGCTGAGGCCCGGCCTGTGGACGCTGCGGGTGCTGCACCACTGGAGCCCGCTCGGCCAGACCAGCTTCATCGTGGCCCCGCTGGAGTTTCACAAACAACAGCCCATAGGACTCGGTGAGCAGATCCATGAGAGAGCAGCAGATTCAGCTGTGACCCACACGGAGAAAATCCTCCCTCACAAAACTGTTTATTTACACAAGAATCACATTTAAAACCACCACTGACATCTGTCAGCAGGTGAAATGTGACATATTACAATGTCAGAGAAGAGATTCAAACAGCAAAGCACATGTAATTCTTAAATTAAACACACACACTTATCATGTTGGTGTCCAGTCACACACACACACACACACACACACACACACACACACAAACAGGGTCACCTCTGTCCAAATTAGCTTCCTCTGAGTTACTGTTTGACCTCCAGTGTGTGTGTGTGTGTGTGTGTGTGTGTGTGTGTGTGTGTGTGTAACGTCAGGACTCTAAAGCCCAGAGTAAGAATAGACAGTGAGATTTTTATGGGTTGGTGTTATCAAGTGAAGGTGGCATGTGATGTAATCTGAGCAGTGTGTGTGTGTGTGTGTGTGTGTGTGTGTGTGTGTGTGTGTGTGTGTGTGTGTGTGTGTGTGTGTGTGTGTGTGTGTGTGTGTGTGTGTGTGTGTGTGTGTGTGTGTGTCATGTTAGAGGTTGGATATAAATGTCAGATTTATCCAGATGTTTAGGATTTTAGTGTGAAATGAGTTTCTCCTCCCTCTCTGTTGCAGAGGACGCTCAGCGGCTGCACGCCGGCCCGCCCAGGAACTCCTACATGGAGCAGAGCTTCCACGGCCTCAACCCAGTGCTGCGGCTGCCGGTGAGCCTGGGCGCCGTGGAGGAGGCCGAGGCCAACGCCGGTCTGACGGGGGCGCCGCTGCGCCAGTGGCTGGACCGGTTGCTGGAAGGCCACTGGTCCGCCTCGGACATCTGCTCCACGGGCCCCAGCGCCTGTCCCGTCATGCAGCGGTGCCGCCTCACGGTCTGGAGCTCCGACAGCCCCGACCCCAAGTCCGACCTGAGCGCGCCCAGAGAGGACGGACGCATCAGGTAGCAGACGGACAGACTGAGGGACACGAGAATGGTGGAGAGGAACAAATGAAGGAAGGCTGATGCTTTACTGCATCATATTTATTTATTTAAAGTCAGTGAATGATGGAGGAGACGGAAGGAAGTTCTGAGGAAGAGAATTCTCCTCAGTCCTCATTCAGTGTGCTGCTCTCAGAGTGTGTGTGTGTGTGTGTGTGTGTGTGTGCGTCAGAAGAGTCATTTACCTCTTTTCCATGTTAAGAAGCTGGTCGCTCATCTTTAGGTTGACTCATTCTATGTGAGACTGGTATCACTGCCATCACCGTTATTCAAGGTTCCCAGTCGTCATGGAAACCCTCAATTCTTTACTTCAAATTTCCAAAAAATGTAATAATAATTTAAAAACCTGTTTAATTGACAGTTATTAGTTGACAGGTGGAAATCGTGAGAGATATTGAACTTTACCTCAAATGCAGAGAATATTCTTGTCCTGCTCTTCAGATTAAGACAGAATTATAATAAGTTATTTAATAAATCTCGTGACTCGAAGCTTCAGTTCAGAAAGTTTTCAAACGGAGTCGAAGCACAAAACACTTTCACTGTGATTATTTTAGACCTAAATTAAGATATTTACCTCCATAGAAGTACCTCAGAAAGTGAAATACAAAGTTGTACTTGATTAAACCAACGCTGCCGACAACCTAATGAGAACTTCCCCCATTCACTGTGTGTGTGTCTGTGTGAGTCAGTGTGTGTGTGTCTGTGTGAGTCAGTGTGTGTGTGTGTGTCTGTGTGAGTCAGTGTGTGTGTGTCTGTGTGAGTCAGTGTGTGTGTGTCTGTGTGAGTCAGTGTGTGTGCGAGTGTGTGTCTGGATCTTGTCAGACGCCCTGAGACTTGAGGTGTGAGACGTCTCCTGCAGAGCTTCACCTCCTGTTTCTTTTTAATTTGCTCTTCTCTGTAGAAACTGATGTGACTGCGTCAAAGCAAACTTCTGCTGTGTGAGTAATTTATTCTCAAGTTTTTATAAAAACAAGGTAGTTTTTTGAAGTGAGGTGATGAATCTGGTTTTTGGAGCAGAAGGAGCATTAGTCCTTCAAACCACGAGTTCGTCACATCCACTGTGAGAAAGTTCAGCTGCAGGTTTTAAACGGAGGAGGTTGTTCAAGTCCTGATCCATGTTCCTCCGTATGTTTTCCAGCAGACACACTTTAACAAACCCCCTTTACAGCAGCATTATACATTTAGAATAAGGTTATTTCCTTTTTGATGTTTAGATTGAAAACGCCCAGGTCTAAACAGTTAGCAGCCAGTTAGCTTAGCATAAAGAGCGATTCATTAACAGGTTACTGCAAGAAAAACTAGATTTGAGTTTGAATATGTCAGAAGTGCCAAATGTTTCCGTTTCCAGTGTTTGAACCACTTTTAATCCTCGTTTGGGCAAAACAGAGACTTTAAATAAAGATGGACGACGTGACAGCTCCTCAAAAGTGAAGCCAGAGCGTCTCCATCGCCCCCTGGTGTCTGGCTCCAGTACAGGTCATTGACCTCCATGTTAGCAGACGGGACATGGACCAAACTAAAAACTCAAAGTAGACGTTAAATAAATGTTTGTCAAAGATGTTTCTGTCATTTCAGGTCGTTCTCATCTCTCTGAAGTTTGTTCAAGTTTCTGATCAGTTTGGTTTGAATCAGTTATTTGATATGAAAACCAGACGTCATGATTGACAGCTGACACTGACTCCTGATTGGTCGAGTATGTGTGGGCCCTTACTGTGGCTCCACAGACGCTTAATGATGTCATCACCTCCAGACGACAGCGTTCGTATTCTAGATATTTTAGCTTTGTTTTGTTCGTAATGGGAGGAAGTGGAGACGTGTCGTCCTTTATTTACATCTCCAGTCCTGTTCGCTTCTGTAAAAACTCATATTTGATATTATTCCAGTTTGTAAAGTTACCACATATTAATTAATTATTCATTCTGGGACCTAAACTAGTGGAGTTGAGTTTTGTAACGATGACGACAAAGCTCACGATGAACAGATCAGCTCCTAAAGTTCACGAGCAGAACGTCAGAGTTCCATGTGATTCAGTATCAGACATGATGGAGCAGATGTTCCCAGATGTTCGGGTCGTTACAGTTTCTGCCTCCGTGTGAAGAAACCAGCTTTTTACTGTTTGATCCAGTGATCGGGTCAAAATCTGAGGAATCCAGTTCAACAGCTTCCACGTGAAACTGACATTTGTTTCAGCTCAACGTCAAAAACATCAAGAAAGACAAACTTTATTTTCTGTTCCTGCTCATTTTTAAATTAAGAGCCATTTTATGTCCAATGTGTACTTTTCATACGACGAGTGAATCGATGTAAATCTGTATTTTGTTAAATATCCAACAGATGAACGGTTTGAAGTTACTGACGTTATTCTTAAGATGGAGTGAAAAATGTTTAGATGTTGAAGTCGTTAGATTCTGGAGGAAAATCCCAGACGAGAGGTTTTCATACGATTCAGTTGGTTTTTATTTCCTCGCTCGTCTTCATCGTTCTCTCTGGAGGTCGTGTTGTGCCTTAGCTGTTCTGTTTTAGGAAATCCTCGCTGAAAACATCTAAACTGTCTCAAATGTCCAAAACCAAAAGAAAGGAATTGTTGTGAATGCCTTATAATGACTGTAGTGGTTTTTAAAGTACAACTTTGGAATTAAAAAACAGAATCTCCTTTGTTGGGTCTGTGCCGTTTGTCGCCCTCGTGTCTGAATGAGGTCAGATTCTCCTGCGTTTCCATCACAGACTCCGACACTCGCCTGCTGCTACAGGAAATCTCTTTATCTTTACTAAAGTTTAAACTAACACGTGTAAGAAATCGACTCTTTTCCTGGGATGTGTTCACACAAACAAAACACAGAAAATCTCTCAGCCTCACACGTGGTTTCATGACGAGCAGCGACCGCCGGCGGCGATGGAACCATCGATACAGCTGATCAATAACAGCTGGACAGAGCCAATCACTGTCCTCAGCATGTGACTGAGCAGAACGCAGCACATCGATAATGTAAACTGTTGATAGAACACACGGATGTTATTCTGCTGAGCTAAACACGTCCTGGACCACAAAGCAAAGTCAGAAACAATTATAAAAACAAAGTTTAAACTATCATCAAAAGGAGAGAAAGAAATAAAACAGAACGAAACATATAAGGGGTTAAAATAAAGATGTATTATAAAGGTGATGAAGTTAGATCCGAGCACAAGATCAGTGAAAACATTTATTAACCGTGTTTTACTTCTAACACGTGTTACAAAGAAAACTCCATGAAACAGAAATGATTTGAAAGAGGAAACCTCAGAAACAAAGTGATGCTGCCCTCGTGTGTTTGTTCTGTTACTGACATCCGACCCACTCTCTTAAAGCTTCACGTGTAGAACCTGGAGCTGGGATGTCTGGATCTTAATGTTTGATGCAAACAGCCGCATGAAGTGAAAGCTGCTGTAATAACAGAAAGAAATAAAACCCTGAGGATTCATTTAAATCACTCACGTGTTCTCCAGGTTCAAACCTCCATCACCTACAGCTAAAAGTCGTTTTACCTCCCAGTACATTCACTGCTTTGAATTTCTCTTCAAACGTTTCCACCACCGGGTGAAAGCTCAGGTGTCGTTAATAAACCAGTGACGGCTCTGAACCAATCAGCTCCAGCAGCTGATCTGATTGGATCAGTGGTTTCATCAGTTTAGATGTTGAATAGTAGACGTTTCTCATTAAGATCAGCGAAACATATTTTATATGTGATAAAGTTATTTAGTCTATTAAGTTGCTTTATTTTCTTACATCAAATAAAGCAACTTAATAGACTAAATAACTTTATCCCATTTTATTTCATATGAGTGACGGACGTTTAGAACCAGTTTGTGGAGAAAGAAGTAAACAGGAGCCAGGAGTTTGTTTTTTAACATATTTTAAGAAAATACAGACAGATGCTACTAATAATTATATACAGAGGGTTTTATTACAGCGGGTTTGGGGGTTTGGTCAGTTGAGTGGAAGGTGGCCGACGACCCAACTCACTGAAGGACACGTGTCCCGGATCCGTTTTTCACTTCTTCGACAACTTGGCTTGTTTGTTTTTTGGAGGCGCCCACTTCAAGCACATGGTGTCGACTGTGGAAGAGACGACACGTGTGAGACACCCGAGGGAAACGTCATGAAACACGGTGCTTCCTGCTCCACCAGCCTCACCTGTGATTGGTGGTTTCTTGTACTGGGCGCTCTTCAGATGCTCCTCCACCAGTTTGGGCGTCACACAGATCACGTGTTGACCTTTCCAGTACTTCACCATGTTGAGCGACTGCAGCGTGCTGATGATGTCACTCTGCGTGATGCTGGTCATCTGGCTGTGGATCAACAGAGGGACGTGAGGATCGGGATCAGGGCACCGAGAGACGGGAGGATTGTGGCGTTTGGAACCGGCGTGTTTCTACCTGAGGTCTTTGATGGACAGCGTTCCTCTGAAGTCCCTCAGGATCTCCAACAGAACCCAGGACCAGTAGCTTCTGTAGCTCAACTTCCCCAGATCCGACAGGGGCTTCTCCGGAGAACCGACGGTGCTCTCCAGCTTGGACAGCTCATAGCCTACACACAGCAGCACAGACACACAGCAGCACAGACACACAGCAGCACAGACACACAGCAGCACAGACACACACAGACAGCACAAAAAGAGATTTCTGATGATGCATGTTGATAATAACTATATCGACCACCAGGTGACACTATTCACGCCGGTCAATCATTTATCATCAGTAGCTTTGGTGCAGTTACACACGTTATGTTGCATCACTCACTGAAAGCTATGAGAAACTTCCCGTAGCCTCTGCGTTGGTACGGCGGCAGCGTGAGAATACACGCCACGTTATTCCCGTCCGGAGACTCTTTCTCCTGGAAACAAAGACAACAGCGATCGTTACGTCGTTTGTTCAACTTGATCTTAATGAATTCAACAACGATCTGTCCTGAAAAGAGGCGAAACACTCGTGAATCCTAGATCGATGCAGTTAAACATGTCTGAATCCACTTCACAGATAAAAGTCTGGAAACAGTCCAGAGCACAGGGATGAGACTCACTTTGGAGAAGTAGCCGACTATGTGCGCTCCCTGTTTATTGACTTCAGTGAGGATGTAGAAGATAAACGGCTCCACGTCAAAATAGAGCGTCTTGTGGTCGAGAAACAGTTTCGCTAGTAGACAGAGATTCTGACAGTAGATCTGCAAACAGACGACACCTCATTAGTACGACATCATCACAAATTAAAACCTCTTGAAGTCGATAGAAAGTGACTCTTCTTCTCACTTTATAACGTCAGTAACATTCAGGAGTTATGTCTCAGTCTCTAGTTTCAAGTCTTCTTCAAACAGCTGATGTTCATTTAGTGAATTATGATCATTTAGAGTCAAACAGACCATAAAGCACCGACTCATCACTGGATTAAAATGGTCACATGATGCACGCAGACAATGAAACAGGTGTAATGTGTAGAATAATAACTCAATGATTTAGACCCCCCCCCCTAAGAGCAGACGTTCTCACCTTGTGGTCTCGTCCATCCACTTCAAACACTGATATGTTGCTCCTCCTGTAGATTTCTTTTCCTGGAGGCTGCTTCCACTGACAATTGGACTGAAGAGACAAAAGGTCATGGGGTCAAACATCTGGTATTCAGGGCACCAGCCTTGCAAAAACATCTGCTTCACTTGTTTCCTGGTGTTAAATGCACTGATGAACGATGATGAAGATGAATCCAGCACTGACCAGGTGATGTCTGAAGGTCTTCTCATACTTCATGTATTTGAGACAGTACTCGCAGATCCACAGTTTGGGCTGTTTCCCGTAATCTTCTGGAAACGGTGAGAAGTACCAGGCATCGATCTCAAAGTTTCCAATCTGGATCTTATCCACGTATTTCACTTTAGTGATCTGTCAGAGACGGGAAAGGGGGTGAAATAAAGTTATTGGGACACAGGACACAACTGAACACACTAAGCTCCAGAACAAGGTACTTATCTTTGCACCAAACACACACACACACAAACTTACCGCCTCATGCTCCTTCTCCAGTGCAGCTGTCGTTGGGTCCATCTCTGCATACGTCTGCAAGGAGAAGAAAATCAGTCACGTTCCGTCCAACTCAGGAGCATCAACAAAGACACAATCATCACATGAGAAAATCGTTACCTTCTGCACGTGGTTGATCTCATCGTGCTTCCGCTTCTGGTTGCGTGTGATCTTCCTTTCCGGCTGGTCGCCCAAGTCCCCAACACCTCCGATCTCCGTGCTCTTTCTCACCGCGTCCTTCACCGTCTTGGTAAGAGCCAGTCGGGCCTTCCCCACCCACTCATCCAGGCGCCTGTTGACTGTCGGCAAAGAACGGAGAATAAGGCCACGTCCGTTCTAACATACTTTGCTTTTAAAGTACAAACCATCGCCATCCACACAAGTGTTTAAGCTCCATTTCAATAATATACCCCCCCACACACACACCTGAACACACGTACACTGGTCATGTGATGTAAACAGGAAGTCTCTGCAGTTGGTTGCTTAGTAACAGAAGTGATGGTGAAGAGTCAGAGCAGCGACGACGAGGTGGAACTGTTACTGACAGGAAGTGTTAGCTTTGTGTTCACCGCTGGTCGTTGAGTCATGTGACTGATGAGAACCAATCAGGAAGAGAACGTCTGCGTCATCGTTTACTAAAGTCTCAGTTTGTGTTCAGACTCAAACTCAAACCCAGAGTTTTCAAACTAAAACGAGACCAGTTTACACAAGTCTCTGATTCAGAGGCTGGAAACTCCACCAGGTGTAACCATAGCAACAGGGATGTGTATTAGCACCGCCACTGTCAAGCAGTGGGGGGGGGGTCTGATGTGTAATTGTGCGTATCACATGAGGTTGTGTACTTACATCCCACATAGTGAACATAGAACTCCTCTCTGCCCTCCTGCTCGTTCAGTCTGGACTGGATCACCTCGGCCGTGTCTGAGGAGGAGACAAGAAGGAAACATGAAGGAGACAAGAAGGAAACATGGAGGAGACAAGAAGGAGACATGAAGGAAACATGGAGGAGACAAGAAGGAAACATGAAGGAGACAAGAAGGAAACATGGAGGAGACAAGAAGGAAACATGAAGGAGACATGGAGGAGACAAGAAGGAAACATGGAGGAGACAAGAAGGAAACATGAAGGAGACATAGAGGAGACATGGAGGAGACATGGAGGAAACATGAAGGAGACATGGAGGAAACATGAAGGAGACATGGAGGAGACATGAAGGAAACATGGAGGAAACATGAAGGAGACATGGAGGAGACATGGAGGAGACATGAAGGAAACATGGAGGAAACATGAAGGAGACATGAAGGAAACATGGAGGAGACATGAAGGAAACATGGAGGAAACATGAAGGAGACATGAAGGAGACATGGAGGAGACAAGAAGGAAACATGAAGGAGACATGGAGGAGACATGAAGGAGACATGGAGGAGACATGGAGGAGACAAGAAGGAAACATGAAGGAGACATGGAGGAGACATGAAGGAGACATGGAGGAGACATGGAGGAGACAAGAAGGAGACATGGAGGAGACATGGAGGAGACAAGAAGGAAACATGAAGGAGACATGGAGGAGACATGGAGGAGACATGAAGGAGACATGGAGGAGACATGGAGGAGACATGGAGGAAACATGGAGGAGACATGGAGGAAACCTCATCACCAGACTCCATCAGGGTTTATTACACTTTGAGATTCACTCTAACAACTGAACTGAAGATTAAAATCACTCGGGACATTCTTCAATTCGGCAAAACTCATAATGCAGCAGACCGGAAGTTGGACCTGTCCGGTGGAGCAGCAGCGGCTCGCGTGTTGTTTAGTGTCACGTTCATCTTAATTCAACATAAAGTCCAATGAGGCGGATCAAACACAACATGATGAGTTTTATACACTTAGGAATCTCGTGACATCACGTGTCTCTGAACTCACGCCATGTTTTATCGGCTCTTTGACATAAATACGTTTCTCCGATCTCCACCGACACTTCTTGCTCTCTGCCGCCGCAGAAGACTCCGCCTCCGTCCGGCGGGTGCTGGCTACTCGAGCCCCCGGCTTGTCTGCCGCGGCCGACGGCCTCCGCCTCGTCCTCCTCCCCGCCGCTGCCGTTCGAGGAGCAGGCGGCCGGGACGCTGGAGTCCAGCTCCCCCCGCTCGGCCTCCATGTGGCCGGACTCCAGCTCCATCGCGCACTCCGGCTCCTTGTTGTAGTTCTTGTGGAAGTCGCTGCCGCCAGTCATCATGACCCCGCAGGTTTGAACTCAACCACACAGACCTGCGCACATCCCGCTCGTCCACAGGGGCCGGTCCTCAACAACACAACAGACAAGATGGCGGCGGGGAGACGCCATGCTCCTCCCCATAGTTCCTCCACAGACTACAGCTCCCATGAGCCTCTGCGCCGCGTGGGTTTATTAACATGATTCACAACAAGTGAAACACGTGTTCTGCGGAGGTGACACACACACACACACACACACGATTCAGAACCACACCGTCACTGTGGACACTGAGCTCATAATGTGGATGAAAACCCCACAGGTTTGATTCCCATCCTCACAAAGCTCAGACCAACTTTGAAATAAACCTAGTTCTCACCAGGCTGTTGGTTTAGTCCCATTGACTGAGGACCAGTCTCTTTAGGTCCTGTTATGTGAAGTTACAGATCCTGTACTTGAGTACAAGTGTCAACACCTCAGAGTAATATTCATTATTTTATATGTAAAAGTACTGTTTAAATTTACTGTCCTAAATGTAGTGAAATGATATAAACTGTGAAAGGGCTTCATCCGGCCCCCCCAACCCGTCTGAGTATTGTTGTGAACATCTTCTATAAATACTCAGTTGTCAACATATTTTCAAATGTCAAAACAACCTAAAGAGAAATATATTTCAACAATGAGATTAAAGACACAGTGACACTGTCATCCAGAGAAAATTTAATTTGTGTTTCTCTCAATTCATATTGCATCACAACCAGAGACGACAGCCATCTGACCTCAGTGTGCGGGTCAGGGCCAATCAGAGACCAGGGAGAGGGCGACCTCCTGGAGGAGAGGACACTACAGAGAACGTTGTTTCTGCTGCAGGGCTTTAATTGATGCAAACTCATCGCGGAGGCACATTTACATTTGTTCATCGGCCCTCCTGTCGCCCTTTGTCATAGCACCTCCTCCCTCCCCCGCTCTCTCTCCACCACCCTCTGTTGGAACCCCCTGCCCTGACCCCGCTGGGGAGCAGCTCCTCTGCTGTGGAGGTTATTGCCCCCGCCCCTGCTTCTTGGAGTTCGCCCCTCCCAGTGGTATCGACCAGGCCCGGGCCCCCTGCTGTGTGGGACAGATCGATGAGGACCCCTCCTCCTTCCACGATGACCACGGCCGCTCGCAGAGTCTGCTGCATCTTGTGAGGATTCATTTTCCAAACCGGACTTGCACCCTGGTTGACTGTCTAGAGGAACGAGTGTCTCTTGCTCAGGGTAGACGTCCCTGCTCATCTTCAGCTGACACGATTCTGCATTTACTTGCATGTGATAGCTGAGATTACCCTGAGCTGGAGCTTTGATGGGTCCTTCAGTGCAGTCTGAGGACAGAGAGAGTCTGTCCAGCTGCTCTGTGACGGGGGCCGCTCGGCCGTGCTGAGGCCTGAACCGGCCTCCTCTCCTTGGGGCCTGAAAGTGGTTGTGACGCCTCTGGCCCGGACCGCTGCCTCTGCAGTGGGACAGTCCAGGATCAAACTGATCCACTCTGACTCCAGTTTCCTCAGATGACACAGGAGAGGCAGACAGAGCCAGAGGGCCAGGGGAGATATCTACGTCCAGGTTTCCATTTTCAGCGACAGACGGAGCCTGTTGTAAAATAACATCATGTAGACTCAGTCTAAATAAAGCAGCTTTGTACTGATGTCATTTTTCTCTGTTACAGTTCTTGGTGCTGGAATCAGGTGTAGGTCTAAAATGACACCATGTTCTTTATGATCCACACTCACCTCATTGATATGGATCAGAAAGCGATTTGATTCCTCCTCCGGGTCGATGATTCCACCTTTAGATCTCTGCTTCTCCCGAAGCTTCTGCAGTCCGACCCACTTCTGTTGAAAATTTGAACCAATCGCAGCCTCGTCCAGCTGAGTGAACACAAGACATATTCATACTTTAACTGTTGAGGTAGAACGTTCCTCCTGGACTTTAGAAGGTGCCTCACAGTGAGGTCCGTTAGTGAAGCCAGACACTGAGATTATTTAACGAACGTTACGAGTCGGTCTCACCTCAGGCAGCTGTGGCGCAGCTGACGACAGAAGCTGAGCAACATCATACGCCAGAGGTTCTCTGCACACCGGACACACCACAGCCAGCTCCTGTAAGAGGACGTTAAGTAGGTATCCAGGATTTCAGTGATCAGTTATTCATCTGTGAATCTGATTTCAGACCTGATAGTCTGTCCTCTCCCTGGTCTTATCCTCCTCTAACTCCTTCTCCCTCTGGCGGAGCTCCTTCTCAGAGTGGCTGGCGTAACGACCGAGGCAGTGGGAGTGGAAGTAGTGGTAGCAGCTTGTCTTGGTGAACGTCTCTCCCTCCTGAAAACAGCAGCATGAGTGGGTTTGATTACATTCTGTGTCTGTGTCCACTTGGTGAATGGAAGCTCACTCAATATTCCTTTTGTAAAAACTATCATATCTGTATCAGGGTCTATGTTTGACAATTTGATGGGAAACACAAACAACAAACCTTAAATCCATAAAGACAAATGACACAGTTTCCATGAGGAATATTACTTTCAGTCAGGATTTCTTTTGCTTTCTGAAGAAGAGAAAAGACTTTGAGAGACTTTAATAACAAAACAACTGATAAATAATTCCACAGATTATCATCCATTGAAATAATCCTGATTTCTTAAATTATATGAAAAGACGATATATAGTGACCTCAATGAGCTGATACAACACTGGTGAGCCCAGACTGGACTGAGCCTCCAACTGAAGACACTTCTGGACACTAAGAGAAAAGATGAGCTGTAAACAACAACACTGATCTTTCCACAGCAGAATTTATATGTCATGTCCCGCCTCCTGCTGCTCTACAGGCTCCGCCCCTCGCCTGGATGTTCCCCGCATGTTCCTGTTGGTGTGAACGAGTCGGACCCGACAACCTGCTGCTTCACAGGACAAACACTGACTCATATCTGAAAACAGCTGCACAGTGTGATCTGTCTGAAGCTTCAGGTCGTTACCTGCTGAGCTTGTCATCAGAAAGTCCCCGAGGGTTATGAATGGAGATGTCTGGAGAAGACGAAGGATACTAGAGAGAGAAAGAGATTCATACCTAAGTTTCATCCGCATTACAAATAAAAATAATGATTAAAACAAACAGATATTTTACCACCTTCTCTTTAATGATGTGATGCAGAATGATTATTATTTTACACCAGGATCAGAGAATGGACAGCGTACCTGCTGGTCCAGCGTCAAAGTCAGAGTGAGACGGACAAACTGAGAGACGGAGTCCTCCGCTGTGGACGGGTACAGGACCAGACTCACCTCCCAGCCCCTGAGGACAGAAGACACATCAGCAACAGACACACTGGAGGTTTAATTCAAGTAATTAGATCATACAAAAACAACGCTCTGACACTTTGTGCCAATAAAATATATATTATAATAAATACATTGTATGAATTGATTTAATATAGGATATACTGGTTGTGTGTGTCTGCCTCACTCTGTGTGTTTGTCTCACTGGTTGTGTGTCTCTCTCACTGGTTGTGTGTCTCTCTCACTGGTTGTGTGTCTCTCTCACTGCCTGTGTGTCTCTCTCACTGCCTGTGTGTCTCTCTCACTGCCTGTGTGTCTCTCTCACTGGTTGTGTGTCTCTCTCACTGGTTGTGTGTCTGTCTCACTGGTTGTGTGTCTCTCTCACTGCCTGTGTGTCTCTCTCACTGGTTGTGTGTCTCTCTCACTGCCTGTGTGACTGTCTCACCCGTCGTGTCTCCTGTCCACCTGTAGTTCTTCCAGGTAGATCGACTGCAGCACCTCGATCTCAGACAAAACACTGCGGAGAACAACACGGTTCGTTTTTCACACAGGACACATGAAGCTAACGTTAGCATGTTAGCTAAAGGCTGCTGGTCAGCCTTTAGCTAACATGCGACACGTCGTCAGAGTTTAACGTGAAACAACGACCGACTGTGAAACTGTGGAAAACAAAGACCAACGAGTCGCGACACGAAGGAACGTGTGAGAAGAGAAAAGAGACGAAACGTCAACAAACTCACTCGCACTCCGCTGCCATGATGGTGACGTTCCCGTAGGAGCCGCTGGGGGAGCTGCTGGTATACAGCAGACCGGAAGTGTCGTGGACAACTATTTCAAGTACAATGACGTTATTTGTTTCTATTCCAATTCATTACAAATACACACAATTTAGATGATACTTCCCTCAAATGACCCAAACGATAAGATAATCAGCAAGAGGCAAAATGTAAATATGATAAAATGTGAATAAAAATGATAAGAATAGAAATTCTAAAGGCTGCGAACATAACCCAATAGCACCGGAGTGACGGTAGAGGGCGCGTCTGAGCAGAGACGTCCAGGAGAACTCACCTGAAGAAGAAGAAGAAGAAGAAGAAGAAGAAGGAGGAGGAGGAGGAGAAAGCATCATGTGTCGTTACCAGACTCTTTATAAAAAGTTACTTTACTTTATTTCCACAACACCAGTGACACGAGCTGCTGTTATTAATTATTAATTAATATTTATAGACGTTCATAAAAAAAATGCGTCCCTGCAGATGAACGTGAGTGACGTCATAACGACTCGACGCTCACGTTAGCTTAGCTCGTTGTTTGTTTGTGGCGAATAAAGTGAATAAAGAAGGAGATAGAAAGACAGAATAGAGCCAATGGAGGACAGTGTGATGGAGTCCGACTCGGCGGAGGTTTCTGCAGCCGCGTCTCTTCACGGGGTCGCGGGCGCGTGGGAAAGTGTCACCGCAGCGCTGGTGAGTTTCTCACCGGAACCAGAAGCAGCCGAGCTCCACTCAGAGTTCTGCTGATTTAATGTTTCCTCACGTGTGACACCGGCTCACACACACATGCACGCGATGCAGGACCGTTCACCGGTCAGTCGAGTCATCCGGTTCAGTTCGGGATGTGTGGTTCTGTGTGTTTCTCTTTGTTTACCTGTGTTTCATGATGTTCTGTCTGAAGTCAATGTTCACTGTCATCATCTCAGTGAAGGTGGTTCTGAGCAGGTTCAGCAGCTCGATGAGGCTCAAACATTCAGTTCAATCAACTCCAACAGTTTGGTTATTAATACATTATACATACTGACCTAACTATATGTAGTAGTTACTAACTACTTACATACCTCACTAACTACCCATCTAACTATCTACCTCCCTGAGGCTGTGCATCGTGTGTGGTGTCGGGTCAGAATCCCTGATCTCTGGTTATCTTCAGGTGTCTCCTGGCAGCTCGGGGACGGAGCCGGGCCTCTCGGACTCTCTGGCCCTGCTGTGTGCTCATGGGCTGGGGCGGCTGCTGGGCGGCTGGCTGCTGGAGACTCTGCAGATGCGTTTGTCGTCGTCTGTGGTTCCGGAGTTCTGGTCCGGACTCAAGCAGCCAGAGAACGAGCTGGAGGAAAGAGACAGGGCCTGGGTTCTCCTCACCGCCTTCCGGACGCTGCTGGACCGACTGGAACCGTTCCTGGGTAAGTAGAGGAAACACACACTCATGGACGTCTGGTGGATTTCATCAGGATCCCTGAACTCACTCAATGCTAAATAAAGTGAGAACAAATTCCTGGATCCAAACATGTAATGAGCTCTTCTCTGACTCAAACCACATCCGTCCACCAAGTTACTGGAAACCTGACATTTTGTTTTTGTGTAATCTTGTTTACAAATAAACAAACAGACTGGGTGAAAACGCAGCCCCCCCTGGTGGAGGTAAGTATCACTGGGGCCGCAGCAGAATTCAAACAGCCCCTCTTCTTCCTCTCAGGTGGTCTGGAGCGGCTGGGGATGTGGCAGGAAGAGGGTCGTGGGGGTCTCTGTGGCCCGGGGCCCAGGGGCCTCCAGGAGCGGGCCTTCACCATCATCAGGGCCCTCCTCCTCTTCTCCCCGTCACCTGTGCTCCAGGAGCGAGTGCTGGAGTTTTACAGCCGGACGTTCTCAGTCTATATGAGCCAGGAGGGGGTGGGGGAGGAAGGGGCCGAGGCTCCTGAGGTCCCAGAGGGAGGGGTCTGCCGGGGCTGTGGGGTCCCATCCCAGCAGTGCTGGTGTCAGGAGGCTCTGGATCAACTGCAGGAGCTCAGCCACATTCTGTGAGTCCTCAGTTCGTCTCATGTTCATCCAAGAAACATCGACTTTTGTGTCTCATAAAACCAGGAGGAGTGAAATCAATCATTGGTACAGTGTGTGTGTGCTTTAAGCATGTATCTAAACATACATGACGTGTTGCACGTGTGTGGTTTTAGTTCCAAACTGCAGCTGCTGGAGTGGGTCAGCTCAGAGGCCGTCACCTCCATCCTCCACAAGCTCATCGAGCAGCGGATGGAGCAGCACTGCCGCGGCGAGTACGAGTGTTCGTTCCTGCTCGAGTTCCAGGAGGTAAAACGCGAGCGTTGACATTAACGAGCTCCTCCTCAGCTCCTCAGCTCTTAGTTCACTCTGCATTTGTTCATTTGTCGTGTGAGCAGTGGCTGGAGCTGGTGCTGGGCTGGCTGAGCAAAGTGTTCGCAAGCAAGGCGGACTCAGACGGTACGACTCCCAGCATCCCCTGCACACCCAGCGCTCCCAGTGCCCAGGCCGGGCAGCCAGGCAGCTCCATCCTGAAGCAGTGGAGATGCCACATGCACCAGTTCTTCTGCAGGATCTACGTCAACATGAGGATCGAGGAGCTCTTCAGCATCATCAGAGGTCAAAGCTTTCCGTCTCAGTTCACGTTTTAAACTTCAGTTATTTAATTTGTGTGAGTTAAAAAGAAGTGAAGTCATCTGCAGTCAAGAGCAGAAATGTTTGTGTTGAAGAGTTTTGAACTTTTATAAACTACTGGTAATTATTCATATTTGCAGGTTTGAGGTTTCTCATGTTTATATTCCCATTTCCCGTCTCACAGATTTCCCAGAATCCAAAGCTGCCATCGAGGACTTGAAGTTCTGTCTGGAAAGGACGAACCAGAGACAGCAGCTGCTCACCTCTTTAAAATCTGCTTTTGAGAGTCGTTTACTTCATCCAGGTGTGTTTTCTGTGTTTTCTGCTTCGACACCAGTTCAATAAACAAGATGCTACTTTTTTGTACTTTTGAAGGTACCGAGTTTTCACAGAGACAAGAAACCAGCATCAGAAGCTGTGTTAAAATCCTTTGAATATAAAGTTTATTTTGAGTCTTTGTTGCATCGTCCTCAGGCGTCCACACATCTGACATCCTCACAGTTTACATCTCGGCCATCAAGGCGCTCAGAGAGCTGGACCCGTCCATGGTCATCCTGCAGGTTGCCTGCCAACCAATCCGCAAATACCTCAGGTGAGTCTCTTCATCCTATTTACAGACATGCATCATATGTATGAGAGTTTCTACACGTCGTTAAAGCTCCTGCGGTGCGTTTCAGGACTCGGGAGGACACGGTGAGGCAGATCGTAGCCGGACTCACCGGGGACGCTGAGGGCTGCACTGACTTGGCGTCAGAGCTGTCCAGAGGAGACCCGGTGACTCTGGAAATGCAGGACAGTGACGAGGAAGGCAACGACCCAGAGGATTGGACTCCGGACCCCACGGATGCTGTGCCAGGTCAGTGAACGCATCATGTCTGTAACTCCTTGACTCCTCCGGGTGTCGTTGAATGACCTTGAACTTTTTTCGGACCTTTTACAGATAAAATGGGCTCAAAGCGTCGCTCGTCGGACATCATCAGCCTGTTGGTCAGTATCTACGGCAGCAAGGACATCTTCATAGACGAGTACAGAGCCGTGCTAGCCGACCGGCTGCTGCACCAGCTCAATTACAACACTGCCAGGTCTGAACACACGTGTCCTCTCCTCTGACCTTCTTACACCATCACACACATGTGAGCACACACTTCAGAGACTGGTGTTGGCGTGGAGTCAATTTACACGTTTTAATCAATAATGTTTGGAGTATTTCGTGCCATGATACTGAGAGGCTGAGGTTCATGCTCATGTAGAACACAGAGCCTTTAACAAACCTGTAAGATGAGATGATCCTTTAGAGTCCCACAGTGAGGAAGTAGCAACGTCACAGGAGCAAGAAGAAAATAGACAAGTGGACAAGTGGACATGGACTGTAAATGACGATGGACGACTCATTTCTCGATCATTCATGATGTTGTGTCGTGTGTTTTCAGGGAAATTCGTAACGTGGAGCTGCTGAAGCTCCGGTTCGGAGAGTCTCACATGCATTACTGTGAGGTCATGTTGAAGGTAAAGACTTTAACTCATCATTTCACTCGTAAAACTCGACGCCCAATTTACTGTTTATTTACTTATTTACTGTTTATTTTTGTTGATGATGTATTTTTAAATGTAAGGATTGTGGTTACACATTCCTCTCGTCTGTTCCAGGACATGGCCGACTCTCGCAGGATCAACAGTAACATCCGGGAGGAGGAGTCGAGGCTCGGCGAGGAGGAGGAGGAGCAGCCGCCGCTGTCCCTGTCGTCCATCATCCTGTCCTCCGAGTTCTGGCCGCCGCTGAAGGAGGAGAAGCTGGAGCTGCCGCCACTCGTCTGCCAGGCCATGGAGGCCTACACCCACCGCTACGAAAAACTCAAGGTGGAGTTCACCCGCTGCTTCCTGACCAGTCGCTGGTTGTTCTGTTTGGAGAAGAGCTGGTTTTAATATCACTGAACACTTGGTCTTGGTTTCAGGCCATGAGGACGCTGAGCTGGAAGCCTCATCTGGGTTCAGTCACTCTGGACGTGGAGCTGGAGGATCGAACCCTCACCAACCTCACCGTGTCTCCCATCCACGCCGCCATCATCCTGCACTTCCAGGAAAAGAGTACGAACTCTCACCTCAAAACCGATTTCAATTAGTTTTGTTCTCCAGACTCAGTTATTGTGAAGTGACAGAAGGAGGTGAACTGAGAGCTGAGGCGACATTTCCTTTACGTTTAAACATCAAACTGAGGAAACGTGGTCATCAGCCACGACTCCGTGTTGACCTGCTCTCAGCTGAGTTCCTGAAATCTGAATCATGACATCTGTTTGTTGTCCATCAGGCTCCTGGACGCTGGAGGAGCTGAGCGTGAAGCTGGGCGCCCCGAGGGAGCTGGTGCACAGGAAGATCGCTCTGTGGCAGCAGCATGGCGTGCTGAGGGAGGAGGCGGCCGGGCGCTACTACGTCGTGGAGACGGGCTCGTCCAAAGAGAAGATGGAGAGAGGAGTGATGTTGATTGACAGCGACGAGGAGAGAGACTCCAACACCACAACCCAGTCCGAGCAGAGGGAGGAGAAGCTGCAGGTACACTCGTGCACACGTGCACACACACACACACATGCACACACACACACACACACACACACACACACACAGTGAACAGGATGATAAAACTTTAAGCTCTCTCTCTCCCCCTCCAGCTGTTCTGGGCCTACATCCAGGCCATGCTGACCAACCTGGACAGTATGACACTGGACCGGATCCATTCCATGCTCCGGATGTTTGTCGCCACGGGACCCGTCGTCACGGAGATGGACGTGAACGAGCTGGAGGTCTTCCTGCAGAGGAAGGTCCGGGAGCATCAGCTGATGGTCTCTGCCGGCGTTTACAGACTCCCCAAATCCAACTGAGGGGGGAGGAGCCGCTGTCCCAGTGTGACGCTGCATTCACCTGTCGTCAGAAACGTCTGGAATTCACAGATGTCAGCTCCCCTAGAGTAACTGTTTGTTCCGCAGACGGGTTGGGAGCCTCAGTTTCAGTCTGAAAGAAGCTGAGACATTTTAACATTCCAGAGAGAATCAGCTCAAACTGGATTTCCATGTGATGTGAAGGCTCTTCCTCTGAAAGGTTTGGTTTTCAAAATAAAAGCACTTCCACTCTCCTCAGCGTCCAGATGTTGATGCTGCAGCTGGAGATGAAGTAGGTCAGGTTGTTTTGAACATTCTTGTGATTTAAATATAAAATCTGTGTCGTGTCTCCTGTGTGTGAACGTTTCTGTCCAGCTGTAGATTATTACACTTTCTGCAGAAGTCAGTTCTCTGATGTGTTTTTCTTAACAGTGAATGTAATGAAGTACATTTATACTCAGATTAGAACAAACTGTAGTTGAGAATGAATTTGAGGAACTTATCTTTCTTTAATGCCGCTTTATTGTTTTCAACATTTTATCGAGAAAGGTACCAGACAACAGGAATACTTTCAGATTTCAGACGGATCAGAAACAATCAACACGTCAGAGCAGAACCTCTCGTTGAGTAATGGAGTGTTTCTTCAGTGAGATGTTCCTGTTTGTACTTTAAGGATCTTTATCCAACAGTTTTTATTTCTTCTGAGCACAAGTCAAAGCTGAACATCAACAGGTCGGAGAGGAAATACTTCAGGAGCTTGAACAAAATCAGGGTTTTATGTTTAGAAGACCATCGACAGTTCACTCTTCACCTGCAGCTGATTGTGACTCAGTCAGTTCTTCTCACAGGAGATGGAACCCACTCAGCAGAGTCACAGAGAACAGACGACTGACACTTTACAGTTTAAGAGGTGATTTAACTGACATCAGGATGATTTCCTGCTCAAAGGAGCTGAAGTTAAACTAAAACTTTGTAAGTTTCAGTAAAACTGCAGCATTGAAAACAGATTTCAAAGTTCTGCTCCTGAAACAACGATTGCACACCAACAGACGTATTGATAAACCCCATCTCTCCACGCAGCCCTTCACCTTTTACATGAATCATCTTTGCATCTGAACACAAACTCTGGATTTATTGCTTTATTTGGATTTGGACACATTTGCTCGGCGACAGATTTACATTAAAAACAACTGGAACATTTTGTCGTGTAGTCGGAGTTCACTGGCGTTATTTAACTGAAACAAGGCAAACGTACTTTGAGACTGAACACAACTGTTAGTGTGTCACGTTTACGATTTAGTAACGACTACAACCAGTTCCCTTTCAGTGGTAAAACACTGGTTAGAAGAACAAAAAGGCAAAACTCAGTGGTTCACTAGAGCAACGTTAAAGGACCAGAACAGTGATTTTATTACAGTTAGTTTATATCTCAGTTCTATTTAAAAGCAGATTGTAGTGTTTTTTATTTAAGTGGGTTTCAGAGTTTTTCTGTTTCACTCTGGATGAAAGGACAGCTCCCAAAAGTGAAGTAACCCTGCCTCCTCCATGTCAGTAGATGGGACACGTTAGGTACTGACGTTCCTGCTCAGTCTTGTTCTAATCAGTTATTTGTGGAGCTGAGACTGACTCACGATCAGTTTCACAACAGAAAGATCATCACTCTGCAGCGTTAAGGTTCGACTGATGCTTTGAGTCAGATTTCATGTCCAAGATAAAACTCAAAGCTCATTATTCCAACAAATACTTACCCTAACCCAATATTTAAACAGACTCCAGGTTGGAACCGTCCAACATATCAAGCACGTTAAAGACTGGAAGTCAGGAATCTGTAAACAGCTCTTTTCATTTCATACACTGAAAAATAAACGATTAATCAAGAAACCAATCACCACATTAATGGAAAGTAATAATAAACTGTGCAGATGTCTGAGCTCCTCCCTCCTCAGGCCTCGTATCAACATGAAACTCTGAAACACTACAACCTGCTTCGATCTAATAACATCAGAATGGTCCGTTCACTCTCGTCACCTTCAGGAAGTCAGTGACGACGGATCAAGGCTCCGTCCACACGGATACGTCTTAGTTTTAAACTGAAAACAATCTCACACACGTCACATGACTGTTCACATACACTGGTCATGTGATGTAAACAGGAAGTAGATTGTCTCTGCAGTTGGTTGCTTAGTAACAGAAGTGATGGTGAAGCGTCCGAGCAGGGATTTCTTTTCTCTGAGCGACGACGAGTCGAGTCATGTGACTGATGAGAACCAATCAGGAAGAGAACGTCTGCGTCGTCGTTTACAAAAGTCTCAGTTTCTGTTCAGACTGAAACTAAAACGAGACCAACAGCGTTTACAAACTTCTGTTTCAGGCGCTCGACAACTGCAGGCGTAACCGTAGCAACAGTGATGCATTTTAAAACTAAAATGTAAAGTGTGGACTGGGCCTGAATCCCTCAGTGACTGGAACAACAGCAGTTAAGCAGTGTGACCCGACTGTTGTGTTGAAACTTGGCGTAGTAAGGAGTGAACCACAGTTTCTCACATTCATATCTGCAGATGAAACACTCATCTCCAAGGCACCGTTTTCTTCTTTAAGCGATGAGTGTCGAGTGGCTTTGGCGTCCGTCTGCGTCTCAGCAGCATTTCTTCCCTCTCTTCCGGCGGTCCCGGTCCCTCTGGGCGTTGATGTTGACCGTGCCCTTCTCCCGCTCTCGCTCCCGCTCGGCTCGGTTCTGACTCTGCTTCTTGGCTCGGAGCACCATGTGGGTGAAGGCCATGAACATCTGAGCAGGGAACAAACACAGAACTCTGTTTGAAATGTTCTTTAGATCTAAATATGAAAAACACGAGTATATAAAATACACACGTGTTGACAACAATACTCTGGTTGTCACTTGTATCAAAACTAATCTAACGTAACATTGTGATGTAAATGAAGCCACAGGACGTCTTTGAGTTACCTCCTCTACGTTTATGTTTTCTTTGGCACTCGTCTCAAAGACCCGAACACCCACCGACTCCCCGAAACACATTGCATCCTGGGTATCCACCTGCCTCCGGGTAGGGTCGTCGCTCTTGTTCCCCACTGAGAAAGAAAGCAGCAACTTTAGTTTTGTAATGAAAACATTAGTATGGACGAAGCCTCTTCAGACGGGTTACTTGACTTTATCTAAAGTCCCGTTAACGCGGTGACTCACCCAGGATCTTGCAGACGTTGTCACAGTTCTGGGAGATTTCGTTTAACCACCTCTTCACATTTACAAATGACTCTGGATTCGTCACATCGTAAACAATGATGACACCGTGGGTGTTTCTGTAGTATCTGCAGAGAGGAGGAGGAAACTGACTGAACTGACGGATACAGACTCAAACTACAGTGAAGGGAAACCCCTGAACATAAAAACCAGCTCTGGTCTGGAGATGATTACGTTGACGTGATGGTTCGGAATCTCTCCTGACCCGCTGTGTCCCAGATCTGCAGCTTCACCCGCTCTCCCTCAATGTCCACGGTTCGAATCTTGAAGTCCACACCGATGGTGGTGATGTAGCTGCCTGCAGGAGACCAGCGGAAAACAGACATGGTACACTGAGTCACACACACACACACACACACACACACACAGGATGGACTCATATCCCCATTTAAACCTTAAAAGCTTGTGAAGCAGCATTAAAGGGAAATAAAATATCTTCTGCAGAGTCTGTTAATAAAGATGGACGACAAAGCTCCACTTCCTCCCACTGTACAAAAAAGAAGCCATTTTCCACCAATGACGTCAACGGGAGTCAGAGCAGAAGTGATCGTAGGGCGGTGCCACAGTCTCCAGATCCCCCCCCCAGCTGTCAATCATCACGTCTCCGCCTGTTTTTACATCATCAAATAACTGATTCAAACCAAACTGATCAGAAACACTTGAACAAATGTCAGAGAGAGAAGAACGAGCTGAAATGACAGAAACATCTTTGACAAACATTTGTTTAACGTCCTCTCAGTCGGAGGTTTTCTGTGGACGGGCTGGAGGAATAAAGCAGTGAGTATTTGTTAGAATGTGGAAACTCACCAGAGAAGGAGTTGTCTGCGAAGCGGAGCAGGAGGCTGCTCTTCCCCACATCTGAGACAGAAACACACCAGAGCAGCAGTTAACTCACTCTGAGGAAATGCATGTGACCAATCAGGAGCAGAAGGAACAAGTAACCGTCGGTGTGTCGGTCACGTCTCAGGACGACAGAGCGGCGGCTTCAGTCCAGTAACAACACACAGAAAACAGGAAACTAAAATACAAGGACAGACTGAACTCACACTGGAAATATAAGAGCATGTCTGATTAAAAGAGGCTGAAATCACGTCCATTAATAATCTGCTGTGAACTGAGTGAACCAGTAGTAACTTGTTAGAACGAGACCTGATGAACCAGAATGAAGCAGCAGCAGAAAATCGAACTGGAACAACTGAAGAGGGAAAACTGCTCCTGCTCTTTACACTGAAACCCAGTTGATCAATGAGCTGTTCTGAAACTCTGAAAACTATCAGAACGAGCGGAGGAAAGAAAAAGTGAAAACATGACTTTAAATGACTGAACAGCTGATCAGAGTTTTAAAATCTAAACTTTGGATCAGTTTTCATGTGTTGATGTCATTTGTTCCTTCAGAGCAGTGACCACATTCTGTAAAGGAGTTAAAATGCACTAACTGGAGTCTCCGATGATGAGCAGTTTAAAGAGGTGATTGTAGTCTTTTCCCGCCATCTCGAGGCCTCGTTCTGAATTTCCAAGTAAAATCAGTTTCATAGGAGGAGGCGATGATGCTACGAGCTCAGAGCAGCACGGGCGTTTGTCCAGAACTCATCAGCATTGTTCCCACGGCGCCAACACCAGAACATTTCCAGTTGAATTTCTGCACGTTTAGAGTTTTTGGTTTCAGTGTAAACGTTCAGAGTGATACCGCAGCAGCCGGCAGAACATGGAACATTTCTTAAGACCTTTTCATTTGTGATTCATGCTCAATGGTTAAGAGCCGGGTGGTTCCACCTTAGTTCCAGTTCCACCCAATGAAACTCCTCTGGGGGGGAATTTCCAGTTCTTGGCGACTCATCGATTTTGAAATCCACAGTTCTGTCAGAGGCTCCCTCCTCCTTCCTCCTCCTTCCGATTCCCACAGCGAACACGGTGTCTTCACAGAGGTCTCAGCGCTGAGTCGCTCGTCTGAGGCTCCGGGGCGGAGGGTGGTGGCATTTTGTGGTTGTAACTCTGACAGTTAAATGTACCAGCGACTTGACAACTGATTGTCAACCCAGTTATTGGCCTGAGCTCCTGCACGGCTCCATCCCTTATTTAACAGAAGTGAGAAACGAGGATGTTCCTCTTTCCACAAGCAGCTCGCGGGCGGTTACGTCTGCTGAGGTCCCTCCGGGTCCGTCCCTTGATTTCACTTCAGCTCCTCTGGTCCTTCGGTCGAACGTTTCATCACAGGAAGAGGGCGTCACTTCTTCAGTCCAGGTTGTAAAGACACTAAACAAAGAAAGGAGGGAGAGGTAGAATGAAGTTAGACCATCCATCAGTGTGTGGCCCTCCTTACCTCCCTCCCTGCTCCTCAAACAACAGCTGAGTCACTAAATATAACTTCCTCATCCTGCTTCATCCACCCCCGTCCTATAACTCCGCTGGGTTAGCGAGGAAGCAACAACAAAAGCTAACTCAGGCCAGGGCGGTTCGGCTCACTTTGCTAACGTTACGATACATTTCCATGAAAACAGGAAAAGCTGCTTTCAAGCAAACGGACAGCATCCTGATAATCTGAGGCTTCACATGAATGAAACATTGTCCAGTTCTTTTCCAGGTTTAATCCTGAATCCTCCTTCAGATCAGCTGATTTAACTCAAACTGTTTTAATTCAGCTCTGACAGGGACGTCATGTTTTCATCTGCGCTGGTTGGATTGTTAGATTGTTGGATTACACAGAACCTACTGAGCAGGTTATCACCACACTTGGTACAAGGAAGAGTCATTTGGTTTTGGTGCAGATTCAGGAATTACTTTCCACTTTCTTGTTATTGAGCGTGTTCAGGATAGTTTGGTGCAGATCCAAACAGACAGTGACAGTAATGAGGTTTTATAAGGAGACTGTTGGTATGAACTCTACTGAGCGACGTCTATGAATCATCTCATAGTGTTTAACATCCTGTGTAAAGTTACTGAAGCTGTTGGTGAACACTTGGTTTTCAAAGAGTAAAAAAATCCAGTTTCACTTCATCTTTGTTGAAACTTTTTCATATTTAGATTTGATGAAGAAGCTGATGAGTCAACAAAGAGTTTTAATTTAGAAGCATTAGAATAGAACATTGTCCACCTCGTGTTTCTGTTTATACAAACTATACATGTTTCAAACAGGCCTGGACCGAGACCTGCTGGTTATAAAGTATATCACTGTTTAACTGACGTCCACCTGGGAACGACCTTTAGAGAATCGAACCCAGAGAAGTCACGAGTCATTCACAGATGAAGCACCGAGCTGGTGACAGTCACTCACCTTCTCCAACGAGCTCCAGCTGGAGCCAGACTTCCTTCTGAATTCTCTGACTTTTAGGGAATTCTGGATTAATGAGGTTTCAGTTTCGCTCTGGTTGCTGGTGATGACATGTGATTAACGAGGGAGGAGCCTTCTTCAGTTCGGCTCCAGTTAAACAACATATGAAGAAGCATGTTGGACAACATGTGAAGTATGGCCCGTGTTTAGGCGTTAAAACGGAGGTACCTCCAGCGGGAGTGTGAGCTGCGGCTGCGGGTCTGAAACATGACAAACACGAGCCACACGAACCATTCACCTCACGTTCAGTTTAAACTGTCTGAGCCGAACACACCACGGACACACGACGTCTCACACAAAGGTCTGTTTGTGTGTTGAGACCGTGAACCGAGGCCGATCCGCGGGGAAACGGGAAAACGTCCCGTGTTTTAGAGCCAGTCTGGGCCGACGGAGCCTGGGGCCTGTTCCCCACACGCCAGGAAAAACTTCCCCCGGAGAAAGTTGAACCCTCCCCGGCCTGAGCGTGAACACTCACCGCGGTCAGTCAGGCCGTGCGCCCGCTGCTCCTGCTCCGCTGTGTGTCCGGCTGAGGGCCGCTGGGTGTGGGCTCCGGTGGGAGAGCGTCCCGGCTGGTCCTGGTCCTGGTCCTCCTCTGGTCCTGGTCCTGGTCTGAACCGACCACACCTGCCTGATGAGCCGCTCATCATCTGATGCTGCGTTCAATCATGTGGGAAAAAACCACTTCTGGGTCACATGTTACCAACGGAGTATTTATTAGTATTTAGTATTTATCAAATCAAATATACTTTGTGTGTCTTGGGCCAAAGTGCGACAGCAGCTGCAGGACAGGACTTTGTACTGTAGACGACACATCATGTAAAACCCAGAGTAATAATACTGAATAAAAGTGAGTTGAATATGAACTAAAAACACTAAAAGGAAGGAGGTGTAGATCCTGATGATCCTGATGACTCCACCTTCCTCAGCAGATCACACCTTCACACCTTCTGCTGCTGCTCTGAAGCCTCAGTTTCACAGGTTGTTCAGCCATCTTGGTTTTTTGAGACCAGAAGTAACCATGTTTGGAGGCGCAGGGGGTGGAGCCTGACTGAGATCTCGAGGACACGCCCACCTGCATCCGTCACTCACACTGAGGTATCCCCCCCCACACACACATCCGGTGCTTTATGGTCTGTTTGACTCTAAATGATCATAATTCACAAAATGAACATCAGCTGTTTGAAGAAGACTTGAAACTAGAGACTGAGACATAAACTCTGAATGTTACTGACGTTATAAAGAGAGAAGTCACTTTCTACAGAAACTACCAGATTGACCACTGCCTGATTTTCCTACCACGTTGTAATGTGACTGGTTTATGAAACCTGTCACTCAGAGCGTCAGTGGGACTCACCGATGTGTTTTTAATAGTTTATGGAAACGACGCAGATCCACGGCTCAGAGGAATGAATCAGGTGTTTAATGCACAGTTTTGTTAACAGAACAAATTCACTGTCGGTTTGATTATTAAAAATATAGAACCTTCAAGATGGATGAACAACAGCAAATATGTCACACAGGTAAAATGTACAATTGCCTTTTTATTGTTATTATCAACCATTTTTCAACAAAGAAATTAACCACGTTTCAGTTTCCCCTCACATTAAATGGCAATCACGATCCGTTACATGTTAATAACCAAAATACAGACAGGCCATATCTACAGGTAGAACACAATAAACAGTACAGGTACAGAGGAACATCGTTACTTTAACTCAGCTGTTTTCATTTGTTAGCGTTTCTTACTCAGCTCATAAGAATAAATGTACAGACTGGTCCTGCGTCACACTGCTGATCCACGTGTCGCGGCTCAGAACCAAATCCAGTCCCCAGACATTCACACACGTGAATCGTCTGACGTCTGAAGTTCATGTTGTTCAGACTCGTCGCAGGCGAGTGCAGAAACACCACAGAAGAAGAGGGGACGAGTCTCTGGGTCCTCAGCTCATTTCCTTCGTCTGCTGGTTGACGAGCGACTTGGCGACTGTCGGCTGCCGCTTCTACCGGGAAGAAGAGAAAAAGATGGATTATTTCTTCTGTCGACATAAGATTTAATTAAGACGTTAAGACACAATAAACCCTCTGGTTAAGTGTTTATGTAAATTAAACTGATACCGATACATCTGAATAACACATCAACTAGTTAAAGCTGCTTCCTCATTCTGTTCCAGTAGACGTCTTGGCGTGTACAGACCTGCGGCTCGGGGAGGACGGCGCTGCTCTGATGTATCTCGGAGGAGAATAACTGAGGGAGCGAGAATCTCTCAGTGAATCAGCCGGGATCCGCTGGGGCCTGACAGGACTGGGAGGAAAACACAGGAGTTTCAGATTGTCACTCTGAGGGAGGACGATGCAGTGCAACGAGCAAATCACAACTAAAAGGTAGTTTTCAAATGGAGAATGTGAGCGTCTTCTGAAAGCTTAGGGTTATGGACCAAACTGATAAAAGAGCAATACCACTGGAAATCGTGTGGGACGGGGGGGCAGTGCAGCCAATTGTTCAAGCAAGACGAAACAATCTATTTGATGTTGGGCAAAGGGACAAATGGAGGACAAGTGGAGGACCTGCCCTCTAGTGGATGTATCACTTAACACAATGCCAAAGTGAAGGACTGATGGTTCCTTCATTCAAAAACAGACAAATCTCTTTTTGTAAGTAAAGGTTTGAATGAGCCTCGAGTCTACCTGAAGCTTCTTCTCCTCCTCTTACCTCTTGTTCTTCGTTTCCTTTTCTCCGTCAGAGGAGGACGAGGATGAACTGCTCGGAGCTTTGGTGGTTTTCCTGTTAGGCAACATGAGAACAAGGTAAATCCTCTCTGAGCAATAAAACATCTCATATTCTATTCTGTCGTTCGTGCTCATTCCCTGTCGCCTGCTCACCCTTTTCCTGGCTCTGCCTCAGAGTCAGAGCTGTCTGAAGAGGAGGATGAAGAGGAGGAGGAAGAGGAGGAGGAGGAAGAAGAGCTGGAGCTGCTGCTTCCGTTGCTTTTCTTATTTGCCTCCTTGCCGTTCACCGTGCTCTCGTTTCTGACCGTTTGGTCTGACGGTCGAGCGGCAGCCGGTGGAGACTCCTTCCTGGTTGGACCTCGTGACGGCTGTTTGGCGTCTGATTGGCTGCTGGCCGGGGACCTTCTGGAGGTCACGTCGGAGCGGCGGGGGTCCGACTGGGAGCCTCTTCTACCTGAGGGTGGAGCGTGGGAGGAGTCTCTGGAGGGACCCTGTGAAGAGGAAGAACGACTTTTCTGCTCTCCGTCCTCTTTCCCTTCATCCTCTCTTCTTCCGTCTTTCTCTGCTGGTAGTTTTGTGTCTTTACTCTCGCGGGCCGGTGAAGTTGAAGAGGACGAGGAAGAGGAGGAGCCGGAGGAAGATGAGGAGGAAGAGGACCTGCCAGGCGGGGGAACATCTTTTGGCTGCATCTTCTCTCTTTCTCTCTCTTGTTCCACCTCCCTCTGTCTAATCCGCTCGTTTTCTTTTTCTCTTTCTCTCCCTCGTTCTCTGGAGAGGGAGCGACTGCTCCTCCTCCGTCGCGGTGGAGAAGGAGAGCGACGGGACCTGGAGGACGAAAATATGAAGCAGGTGATTTTAAATTGATAAAACTTTGTCATTTGAGACAAGAAAAACAAAGGATACAAATATTGAACATCACATCTACCAAATATAGTTAATGTTCCTCAAAGATTTAGAAAATATAAAAATCTGATGTTTTTTCCATCAATAAAAAAAAAGACTGAGCCTAAAGATTTTTTAATATAGAAACATGAACTAAATCAACTCAACAAGTTCTTTGAACCGTGAACATTTGAGTGTTTTTGAGAAATGAACATTATTCTCGGCTCCTGCAACCAAACACGTGAGCTCAGACATGAGGAGGTACATCTCATACTCCTTCATTACATCAGTGTGAATGATGATGTAGAATCAAGGGATTCATCTTTTATTCAAAATACTTCTTTAAAACATCTCGTCCATTTGTCTCCTCGTGTCCACACTGCGTCACTTATGAGTTTGTTTGGTTCAGAAATGTTTCAGAATGTACATGCAGGTCCTTGTCTTACCTGTTGGGGGGGCTGCGCCTCCTCTGGCTTCTGGATCTGCTACGTCTTGGAGCCCGATCACGTTCTCTGTCCCTCTCTCTGTCCCTCTCTCTGTCTCGGTCCCTCTGCCTCTCTCTCTCCCTGTCTGACCAGGCCGGAGGAGGGGAGGCTCTCCTGGATCGGGGCGGGGCCTCCTGGTACTGCCTTGGTGGAGTGCGACGGGCCGGGGAGGTGGTGGTTGTTTTCTTGGGCGGAGAGCGTGACCTCCTGGTGGGGGGGCTCAGTCTTGCCGCCCTCCTGGCTGTGCCCCTGTCCCTCCCTCTATCCCTTTCCCCAACTTTGGCCTCCAGCCTGTTTTTGTCTGCGTCGGCCTCAGAGTACCTGCTGCCCCTGCTGTGCTCCGCTCTGTTGGGTGGGGAGGGGGGTGGACTGGGACTGTCCACCTGTGTGGGGCTGTATCGCTCCTGACCTTTGGGTTGGGACGGACAGTTGTCTACAGGAGATCTGCGAGGAGGTCTGTCTGTCCTCTCGCGTCGGTCTCCTCCATCTTGTCGTCTCAGTGCGTCGCCCTCAGATGCAGAAGCAGAACTTTCTTTTCTTCCATTGGTTAAATACCGATGAACTGCAGCTCCAATGGCAGCTGGGGCACTTTTCATGGGACTGGCTTTATCCCTCCCTGCTGCCTTCTTCGCCTTGCCTTCATCCTCAGAGGATGAGGAGGAGGAGGAGGAGGATGAAGATGAAGAGGAGGATGAGGAGCTGTCGCTGTCACTGCCGCTGCTGCTTCCGCTGCTGCTGCCACTACTGCTGCTGGAGCTCTCTTTTCCCTTCTCAGCCTGTTTTGCCTTGTCTTCTCGTTTCTCCTTTGCCGGAGGGCTCCTCGTCTTCTCCGGACGGTCGATCGCGTCGGGTCTTTCGCTCGTGTTTTTATCAGCAGGTCTGAGATCTTGTCTGCTTCCTGCAGATGGTCGGACCTCCTCCTCTCTTTTCCTGCCGTCTCCTTGACCGCGCTCTCTGTCTTGTTCTCCCTGCTTGTTCAGATTCCTCTCCCTCTCCATGTCTTTTTCTCTTCTCCTCTCCTTCTCTCTTGGACCCCCACTGGAGACAGGTGAGCGGGAGGCGGGTGACAGTGAACCACGAGACGGGTGTCCATCCCTTCTCCTGTCAGGTTTCTGTTGGCGAGGAGACACCTCCCTCTCTTGTCTCCTCCCGGAGTCTTTCCTGTTGTCCCTTTCATTTGGTGCCCTCGAGTGCAAATCTCTCTCAGTCCTGCGCTCCCTCTCTCCACTCCTCTCCCTTCTCGCTCTCTCCTTCTCAGGAGGTGAAGGAGACGAGGAGTCGTGTTTGGTCTTTTTGTCCAGTTTACTCCTGTCTTTTTCCCTCTCAGTGTCTCTGCTCCTTCCCCTCCTGGTCTCCTGTTTAGGTGGTGGAGAAGGAGATGAGGAGTCATGTTTGGTCCTCTGAGGAGCATTCTCCTTTCCTTTGTCCTTCTTTTCTCTGCTCCTGGACCTCCTCCCTTTCTCCACGTCTCTGCTTTTTGAGCTCCTTCCTTTCTCCAAGTCTCTGCTCCTGGACCTCCTCCCTTTCTCCCTCTCATTTTCTCTGCTCCTGGACCTCCTCCCTTTCTCCCTCTCATTTTCTCTACTCCTTGATCGCTTTCCTTTGTCCATCTCTCTGCTTCTGGATCGCCTCCCTCTCTCTCTCTTTTCTATGCTCCTTGAACGTCTCCTCCTCTGCATCTCTCTGCTTCTGGAGCGCCTCCCTTTCTCCCTTTCCCAGCTTTTATCAGTCTGTGGCGGTGGAGAGGGGGATGAGGAGTCATGTCTCCTCTTGGCGGAGGTCTTCTCCATCTCACTCGGGCGCTCTCTCTCAGGATTGGGCCTCTTTGGAGGAGAAAAGGTTGAAATTGGTGTGAATTTTATTATCACAAAAGTAAAAGATGAAGAAAGGAGACGCAGCTCCGGACTTTACCGTTTCTCTTCCCTGACGCTGTGGGATGAGCTCGTCGTGGCCCCGCCTCCTCCGGTCGGGCGATCTTTCCTGTCTTCCATCGTCATCTTTCCTTGCAGATTGTTCCTGTTGACGTGACCTCACTGGAGCTGGAGACTGACTGTTGACATCACAGAGAAAAATCGGTCAGATGCTGATGAAAAGAATTATAAATGAGTTTTAGCTCAGTAATAAAGGACCAGAGCTGATCACGAGCTCCACGTGAAGATTTCCTGGAGTTTGTGTTTCACGTGTGAAGAACAGAGCAGCAGATTGTCAGACTCGTTTGAAACAACAGGAGAAAGTGGGGAACAGGTGGAGCCTTTTTTCTTTTTTTGTACCTGTGAGAAGAGTCGGAGGAAACACTGCTGCCTCGCACCGCCTTCGTTTTTGGAGGACTCGAACTATCACTCTTCTTTCCTTTCTTCTTTGACGTCTTCTGTTTCTCGTCTGAGGAGCTTTGAGTGGACGAGAGGTTGGATGTGAGGACGAGGCTGCACGTGAACCCACTTTCTTCAACATTTCATATTTACAGCACCAGAACTGAAACAAGACGATGATTTCATATATAAACAGACGATTCCATTTAAATTCACATACCTGTCTTCTTCACTCTCTTCTGACACCTCACTGAAAAACAAATATCCCAGTTATTAATCACTCTCCATGAAAAATGAGTCAGTGAATCATAAAAGAATCTGGTGGTAAAATACCGCTTCTTTTTCTTCTTTTTGGATTTCTTCTTCTCTCTGCGCGGAGACGGGGAGGGACTCTCTGAACTGCCGGGACAAGGGACAAGGAACAGGAACAAGGTCAGACCTGCTTGTTAAAATCTTTAGATTTTCTGTTCTTATCCAGTTCGTTTTCTCACCCGTCTCTGTTCTTGTTTTTCTTCTTCTTCTTCCGACTGCGCTTCTTGGGAGGAGAATCTGAATCGTCCGAATCTTCCACCAACCTGAGAGAGAGGGCAACAGACGTCAGGGACAGAGCTGGTGACGTCTAATCATACTGGGGGTGGAGAACTGTGGTTTTGACAAACTACTGCTGACTCACTAAAACATAAAATACCCTGGAGCAACACAAACTAGAAATGTATTTTCAAAGTTGTTTTGATGAAGCTGGTATTGATTCCTATTTATTGTGTGAAATCAACATCATTAAGGCCGTCACTTCTATCTCAGTCGAACTCATAAGTTAATAGATCTGAACATTTTTCTGAATATCAAGGTTTTTATTTTAGATCGATATAAACATTATACGAATTGAGTCACGTTGTTCGCCTGTTACTAATAAAAAGATAATTAAACATGTATAAGCAGCACAGTGTTTGTTCCACTCACGTATATTTCTGTTGCTGCTTCAGCTTCTCTCGCTCCAGACGCTCCTGCTCTCTCTTCTCCTTCTCTCTCTCTTTGCGGTCGGCGTGGAAGGACGACCCATCCACGTAGTCGCTGGAGATTCCGAACGCAGCGCGGAGACGGTCGTTCTTCTGCTGGTTGGCCGCAGCCAGGGCATGAGTCTCCGTCGCCCTGAGGACATGAACAAGCCAAACAGCTTTCTGTCACCAACACTGTGTCGTATAAACCAACGAGAGGCTCGCAGAACTTTATTAAAAGAAAGAACAGTGATCCAGAGTTTATTCATGCAATGGAAAATGGGCAGTGCATACAAATGTACATAAACACTTTTATGTACATTTGTATTTGATGTTGTTTCTGTGATGTTTTTAATGTAAAGTTCCCGAGACTAATTCTGCTCAGGGACAATAGTTTATTCTTCTGTTTTTACATAAACAACAAGACATTTTAATGGAGCCAAGTTAAATTCTCACGTTGGTCTCTCGGCGGTGGCAGGAGCTGGCTCCTCTTTCTCCTGCAGCATCATTCGGAAACTGTTCACCTTCTCCTCTATCTCCTCAGCAGAATACCTGAGCGTGAAAGCAGCCATGAGGATTTAACAATGTACAAAACATGATTTTTGAATGTGATAAGAAGTCAGTTGAGGTTGGTGAGCACGTGAATTTACCCTTGCTCCTCCATCATGTCCTGTAACTCAGCACACTTGACCTCCAGCTGCCTCTTCCGTTGGTGCTCCAGGATGTCAGCATTGGGCTGCCTGTTGAGCTGACTCTCCAGCCTCTCCCGGTCCTTCTCGTCACGATCACCACCGCGCTCGTCCCGCGGCCGCTTGGCGCGCACGCTCGACAGGTTGCGCTGCACGTAGCCATTGGTGCCACTGCCCCTCGGAGTCGTCAGGCCAATCCCATTGTACATGGCTCTGCAAAAACAAATCAGGGGTTCAGTGATTCGTGCTGAAACCAACGATAGGTAATATTTCATATTAATGAGTTATCAAAGAGCGTTGATCAGTTTTCTTCAATCCCATTTGATGCACTTCTTTTACCACTTGTCTCTCTGTAGTTGAGAGATGCATATTATCTTTTACACGAAGCTTGGATCATCTTTTCTATGCACAGCACTTATATTTCAGTTAAGGCAGATCCTCAACAGACATCAAATCATTTCACACACATCTTTGAAATACAGAATAAACATTTTACTGAAAGTGAACTTGTGTTCAAATAAATTATCTACATATTTGCTTTTAATTCAAATATGTCAGAAACAATATATTTGACACGTCATAATCATAATGACACATCATCAAACAGACTCAACAAGTGGAAAATACAGAATTTACAATTTGAAACAGACTCATTAAGGTTTTTCTGTTTTCTGTTAACGTTGGAGATATTTTTTTAAAGAGTTTATCTCGTTTAAATATGCTGAAAGAAAAAGATTGTTTTTAGGAAACCTCATTGAAGTGAGAAATACTTTGTATATATTTAAATGATCCCCCAGACCAGATGTTCTGATAGTTGTATTTGTTACATCTGGATTATTCTGACCAACACCAGTTAACCAGTTAACCAGTGAACACATTCAAATAGTGACGGGCTTCCTATTCTAAAATGGCTGACATGAGTAAAGTGGCAGATCCTTGTCTGACTGTGTCCAGAGTCCTGGACTGGTCCAAGGTGGGAAACACAGGAACCATGAATATTAAACATCTGGACCATGAAGACCAGCTGCTGCCGGTGCGACGCTCACTTACTGACACTGGTTAATTTAAGTGTGACCCAAGTTTCTCTCAACGTTACGAAGAACTCGTGAAAAACTTGAATGTTCTGAGTCTCCTCGCCTCGAACCTCCATGTTGTTCTGATTCAACCCGTCAGGACCGAAGACATTAGAAAACAGTGTTGCTCATTAACACGTGCGCCAGAACACAAGGGGCCTGTTGCTAAGTCTGTTAGCGCGGAGATTACAGACGACTGACGACCTGGTGAAACACGATGACTACTAACTTTACTAACTAGAACCAGCAGAGCCACCGCGCGCTGCTCGAACACGTCCACTGGTTTCACATCGCGGTGGATTTAACGCTTAAACCCACGACAGGCCCGACCCACTCTCCGCTAGCCAGCCAGCTAACGTATTCGTTACGTACCAGGGTTTTCTCCGGAGAGAACGCGGCGTCGCAGGGAAATGTACGATAGATAAATCCCGTAGATCCAGACACCGGGACAGACTGAACAACAACCGAGTCCTCAGGGCGGGGAAGAATAAAGAAACGCGACGAGTTAGCTTCGAGCTAACGGCTCCGATCACCGAGCACAGCAGGACGACGAGGAACCCAGTGACGTCACACGCACAGGACGTGGGTCCAGCCTGAGATGCGTTCAAGTAAAGTCTGTTCAGCGAGCTTCGCTTTGTGTGTTCGCGTAACGAGGTAACGCAGATATTAGTAATACGCTCTAAGTAATTCAGTAATAATACTAGTGTTAGCACAGTAACTGTTGATGTCTGTGATTGATCATGTTTCTACTTCATTATGGGCCAAAACACAGGAAACTACCGACACTGTGGAGGAAACATTGTTTAATCTTACACTAAAACTGACCTTTATATCACAGCCAGGTTCATATACTGGGATTAAAACATGCAAACAAACATAATGTTGAAAATCAAGTAATTATTTTAATCAAGTCTTTTTTAAATCAGTGATTAATAAAAGTAGTAACTTCAGAAGACACCACACTGAAAGAGACGATTTCCTTAATGAGTCAGCCAACGCCTCACCTGCGTCCAATTAAATCTTTAGATGGATTATATACTGAGAGAGACAGACAGACAGACAGACAGACAGATAAACAGACAGACAGACAGCTAAACAGACAGACAGACAGATAAACAGACAGACAGACAGACAGACAGATAAACAGACAGACAGACAGACAGACAGATAAACAGACAGACAGACAGACAGACAAACAGACAGACAGACAGATAAACAGACAGATAAACAGACTCAAAGCAGTCACGTGTTTTCTTCTTCCTTTTTTTATTTTGAATAACGTGTCTGTGACGTCGGACTACATGTCCCAGAATGCCGCGGGCCGCTTGTGACGCAGGTCAGAGATAAAAACATCCTGGCAGCGCTCGGCTGTTAGTGACGCTGCGGCCGGAGGAGGAAGTCGATCTCTGCGGGTTCAGCTGCTCCACAGTTACAACACACCGAGCTTCAGGGGGACGAGCTGCACCACCATGTCCGAGGGAGACAACAAGAGCACCAACATGCTGGTGAGTGGGAACCAGCGCTCCCCTGCGCAGCGCCAGCACGGAGCCATGCTAATGCTAATGCTAACGCGGGGCGCTGCACGCAGCCGAGGACATTTAGAAATATATCAGTTTAACTCTGCTCCGGCGGGAATCGAACGGTGTGATTTAGTCTGTTAATGAACCACTAACTCGACACCCAGTGTCCGCTAGCTAGCGCCCCGACAGCTGCTAGCTCGTTAGCTAGCTGGTTTAACGCTCTCGACCCAGCTAGCTGCCGCGGAGACGTTTCCTCTGTCACTCAACCATCGTTAACGGAAACCCGCCGCGATACACCGGAAAACCGTGAAATCCAGTGAAGACGGTTCGATGTGTTCGCGTCGTGCTGATCGAACCGTGTGTTACTGCACTGTCATGTCAGTACAGTGGGAAATACCGTTACCTGCTGCCTCATGGCCAGACACACACACACACACACACACACACACACACACACACACACACACACACACACACACACACACACACACACACACACACACACACACACACACACACACACGACATCATTCAGTTTAAAATCCTCTTTAATCACATCATTTCAATCAGTTTGAAATCCAGCAGAGTAAAACACTTGCTGACATTGACTGAGCCAACTGCACCGTTTGATGTGTTTTATATGTGAATGGGTTAAAGGTCATGTAGGTCATGGGTGAGGAGTGCACATGTCCCCTTTAAACCAGGTTAACTAGGTGTAGTAGAATAACCGTTTCACTTTATGCCTCAGCTGAAACTTGACCTTGACTTTTGCAGAGACCCTTGTCTCTCGCACATGATTATTATTCTGATATCGTCGTTGCCCGGTTTAAGGAGCAGACAGATCAGGGATGTGATTATTAGTTTGAAGTGTAACGTGTTTTCTTGTGTCCAGGCTCAGGAAACGGCCCAGCTGGAGGAGCAGCTGCAGGGCTGGGGTGAGGTGATCCTCGCCGGGGACCGAGTCGTGCGCTGGGAGAAGCCCTGGTTCCCTGGAGTCCTGATGGGCGCTACCACCTTGCTCTTCCTGTGAGTCAACCTACTGTATCACAGGGCGACATACAGCTGGCTACATAGTTGGCATAGCTCGCATTTCCCTTCTCTCAGCAGGGAAATGGCCATCAGTAGACTGAGAGAAGTAGAAGACACAAACTCAGCTGCTCTGGTTTAAAACTGTCAGGTGGAACAAATAGTTGTAAAGATTATGTTGAGCCTCATTGTTGAAGCATGAAGAAGGAAACGCAGCAGATTATACCAGATTAGTCTGATTATGAGCTTATCTAAAATTCTGCAGTTTGTCAAAGTAACTCTTGGAAAATCTTTTCAGTGAAACTAACAATCAGACTCTGTTAAAGGTTCTGAGTGTTAACACCGCACAGTCCTGTTTTTTCAACATGCACACGCCCTCCCTGTTTATCTCTGGTTTTCTCTTGGAGGCAGATGGTTTAAAACCAGCTCTGGATAAATGAGAGGGTCTGTTAGTCATATACTGGGAGTGAACTTCTCTGCATTGCACAATAAAGAATGTTCTTACTTCCATGTGAGTAGCTGGAGTGAAACCGGTTTATAACACCACTTTGTCTTCCTCCTCCAGGATGATTTACTACCTGGATCCATCAGTGCTGACTGGGCTGTCCTGCACCGTCATGTTGCTCTGCCTGGCGGATTATCTGGTGCCCACCCTCGCTCCTAGAGTCTTCGGCTCCAATAAGTGGTGAGAGGCAGAACATTCATTCATTAATAAGTGGAACATTGAAATGGTTTTTACATTGTTCCATAATTACACCATGAAATTAATGGTCTCATTTATTTCTTTATTAAAAATGATGGTGGTTCAGATGAAAAGTATCAGCTGTACCTTCTGAACAGATGGACCTCTCACTGGGGCGTCTTTCTTCTGTCTCTTTTTGTAATTAAAGGCAGAACATTATGAAATGGTGTCGTGTTTCAAAACTAAACTGCACGCTTAATAAATCTCTGGAGTAAAATAGGCCATAAATCGTGCTTGTGTGAGGGAAATAACTTATTTATCTGGATCCAGCTCCATCCAGTGATTTCTTGGCAAGAACAAGATTTAAGCAGGTTTTACTCACAAGGAAATGGGAGTTTAAAGACTAATTTCGAGATGTGTGTTCGTCTGTTTCTTCTTTCTGGGGTGTGAGTCCTTCAAGCCTCTGTTATGACATTGTTTACAATTGTTTCCTTCCTGTCATACATCCCCTGTGTGACATGGAAGACAGACTGAAAAGAGTCATTTCAGGACTTTTAGGGGAGCAGGGAGTTTTCATTTTTGCTGTACCTAATATGATGACCTGAAAGCTGCCGCCTGAAACTGGTGCTGTGGGTGTCGCCTCGCTCGTGGAGCTTTGACATTACACAGTGCTTGCATAAAGCCCTCGACTCAGCTGTGTGCGTTTGATGGTGAGAATCAGACACCGAGGACAGGATAGAGTAACGTCCTGCAGCTGGCACAGAGTGGTGGATGTCTCAGTATGTCACCCTGCGAGCAGAGCGTTGGTCTGGATCTCAGTTCACAGACAGCAGCTGACATAATTCTGTTCAGTGAGGGTTTGAATTAACAGTAAAGAGTTTTCTGTGTTTATTGTGCTGCCTGAGCTTTTAAACACAGTTTCTATGTTTTGATGCAGCTCAGGAACATGCACATTAATCTGTAGAGTCTGAACTGAATTCTTTGAGAAAACAGTGAAGCTCAGGCTGCAGTTTCCTGCAGAGTCAGAGCGCCGGAGTGAGTTGTATAAATGCAGCGATCAGTCTGGTCACAGTCGTTGTTTGGTTTCCTGACACCTAGGACTGAAATAGGAACGATGGCTAAGCAGAAAACAGGGGCCACTTTTCTCAGCCCCCCCCCCCCCCCCCCCCTCCTCCGGTAGAGTCCCCTGTAGTTATATAACACTAGCACACAAACGCAGGGTGATAATCTATTCATATCTGGCTCAACATGAGGGTATAACAGAGAGCTACTGCTCAGTCAGGTCTTTAGCTGTTGATTATTTTGCTCAATGAACCTGATGTTTCTAAAATAAAAAGCCTGTTGTGCCCAGTCACCAGTTGGTTCACTGGGATTTTCAGTTCTGATAGAAATTACCCAACAAACAAATGAAGCCTGTGGGTCACTTTTCTTTGTTCACACTGGAAAATAACTGCAACAGTCGGGGACGTGTGACATTTATACTTCAACGAGTTTCTCATTTAAAAAAGCTATTGAGACAGTAGCTTGTGTTCTCTCCTGATGACAGGATGGTGCTGTCAGTTAATATTGGTCTGAAAACCTCCCCATGGTTTTTATTTTAATAAATAGATGTTTCTTGAAGCAAACATGTGATTAACGACTTGTCTCCACTCTGTCGCCATGTGCAGGACCACTGAGCAGCAGCAGCGCTTCCATGAGATCTGTGGAAACCTGGTGAAGACCCAGCGTCGGGTCGTGGGCTGGTGGAAGCGTCTGTGCGCCCTCAAGGAGGAGAAGCCCAAAATGGTACATTGATGATAAAGTGAATGAAATGTAGACTCGAGCTGTGAAGCTGTGTCAGGGCAGTAAATCAACTCTTATCTGTTTCTTACAATGCTGAGCTTTCTCTGTGCTCCAGATAAAAATATCCTCAGCTGATTGGGCTGCTCCACTTAGCAGACGGCAAACTGGGTTAGAGGCTGCGTTAACCAGGTCTCATAGAAATCAACACTGTTAAACACACACACACACACACACACACACACACACACACACACACAGTTAATCACACTCTTTAGTTCAACATAGCTTTGTTGGTTCTTTCAAAATAAGAACATGTTCTGCTAAAGAAAATAAACCCAGTTTGTGTTCATCTGAAGCTTGATTCTTGAAACTCAGTGATGTTGGTTAGTGTGAGTAACTGTAGGTTGCATGTAATGTGAACCCCCCCCCCCCCCCTCTGCTCTCACAGTACTTTGCCTCCGTGATCAGCAGCCTGCTGGCAGTGGCCTGGATCGGACAGCAGGTGCACAACCTGTTCCTCACCTACCTGATTGGTGAGTATATCACAGCTTTACCTTCTATCCTCCTCCACTCGGGCAAGTTGTTCACTCAGAAAGGTTCTGGATTGTGAGAACAAATGTCTGAGTCAGTGTCTCTGGACATTTTCTGGATCTTCTCCTGCAGCTTCCTGGTAAAGTGTCAGTGAATCCATGTGAGAGGACGTACTGAAGTAACTCTTGCAGCCACATGATTAATTCTGCTGGAGGCTTGTTTTAATATCTCAAGCTGCTTTCAGATGCAGCTGTTTTCCTTGTGTATTGTAATGATGGAATGAAACTGTAGCACTGATGCTGTGTATGATTTCATCATGTGAGCATGACACATCATTACCAAGCTTCCTGGTACCATGACTCAGAAGTGTAGCTCAATAACTGGATCAGTGAGGCAACAGACCTCCACAGTGACGATGGTCATAATAAGCTGCTGCTGGTTTCTTCCTCATTAAGGACACGAGGAAGGTGTTTGTCTCCTCAGTCTGCATTAAAGTCTAATATTATAATGAACAAACGCTCCTGTCAGACTTGCACCTGCACAGCGGTGCCTCTGGGAAAGTGGAGGCTGTCGTATGATGAGACGTATTCATCTGATGGGAAAACCCTGAAAAAGAAATGCCTTCAGAGAGGAAGTGACTGTGAAACCACGAAGTATTCTGTTTGAGATCCACTATCTGCTTTCATGAACTTAAATTCCACCACTTCTGTCAATAGTTCTGCTTCCTGTTAACCACCCAACCTTTCACTGAGGTTAACAGGGCGGCTGATGGTGTCCCTTCAGGCTCAGTCAAGTGGAAGCTTCTTTGATTAAAGAGTTTTTTGATGCTCATGTCGCGATCTCTGAAAATAGAAATCATGGGAAATGAGGCGTTTTTGAGGCGAAATTAGTTTTTTGTCGTCAATTATTAGTCAGTTGCGTAGCAGCAATAAAACATATTTAACACAAAGCTTGTGCTCAGCTTCCTGGGAACTTGATGTTTAAAAGTTTCCACAGTTCAGATCATAACTCTTCTGGAATAATAAGGTTTTGGAAGTTGTGAGACAATCCCGGACAGCAGATTGCTGCAGGCTGAACGTGGAGGAAACCTTTTCCACCAGCTGGGGGACTCAGCTCTGGCATCATGTCTGTGTTTTCTCTCCCCTGCAGTGAACTTCCTGCTGCTGCTGCCCGGCCTCAACCAGCACGGCGTCATCTCGAAGTACACCGCCATGGCCAAGAGGGAGATCAACAAGCTGCTCAAACAGAAGGAGAAGAAGAACGAGTGAACGAAAGAGGGGAATCGCTGAAAGATGAATAAGACACAAAGTGGAAGAAGTTTTGAGAAAGGGCCTCCTTTGTTCACGTCTCCGCCTCAGAGCGAGACACTTGTTTTTTTTTGTTTTTCTTCATGTGCTGAATAAGTTTCACTTCTCTCTCTCTCTCTCTCTCTCTCTCTTTCTCTCACACACACACTATTCGACATTTCATCACATTATTTTCTTCTCATGAATTTGCCATGCATGCAGCCACATGAAGGTTCTGACACAAGTTTATCTAAAGCACTGAAACATTCTGCAGCACGTTACACACACAGTTTAAATCCTCCTGTCTCTTATTTTAAACGTGCTTTGTTTTAAGATGTTAGTGATGCTTTTAAGCCATTCCCTCTTTATGGACTAAGTGACTACTGAGCAGTTTTTGTAGCATTGCTGCATCATATTCTTCACATTAGTGTTTTTTTCTCAGGACAGTTTTTGTCAGATGAGAACAGGTCATTAGTGTTTTTTGCTTTATTTGTATTTAACTTGGCACTAAAACAGAACTGGATTTAAAGCTGAGCTCATCGGGAGCTCAACCGCTAGCTGGACTCTGGTCTATTAGCTCTTATATAAAACCACACAGTGTGTTACTGGTGTGGGCTGTTTCTGTGTAAATAGACCTACCCCCCCCCCCCCGTCCTTGTCAGTCAACCTTTTCTCTATTCTTGTTATTTATGTGTTATTTCCTCTTCAGTCTGATCACTGTCAGCTCATTTCATTATTTGTCTTTATTGGAGATCTTATGAAAACGATTAAAGTTTGATTTAAGTGAAAATCAATGTGTTGCTTCTTGGTTTGATTTAAGATAATTGCTGTTTTTCAGCAGCTGCGTTTCTCACAGGTTTCAGTCTTGAAATTGTCCAAAGGAAGGTCACAGGGTTATTTAAGATGGTTCCTCATCTGGGGAGCAGGAATGTGGAAAAACAAATCTTCAGATGTTATCTTCTCTAATGATGAAGCATGTGACCCTGATGACCTCATGACTGTGACACGCACTCGGACTATTAGACTCAGATTTATTGATCAAAAATATAATGTAACGCTATGGGGGGGGGGCTATCAAGTGAGGAAAAAGACAAATCGTGTCACAGAATAAACCAGTATAATCTTAAACTCGTAAATTTTAATGAATAACCCGTCATATCGCCGTCGTCATGGAGACGATAGACTTTGACTTTCTAAGTTTGTTGCAGCACAAACTCCCAAAACAAGAACATATTTCCTGAGGTTGACTGTTTCTATGATTTTCCTCAGAAAATCATTTAAACCTTCTCTTTGTATTTTGCTGCCGTCTCTGATCTTTAATTTCTCCTGTAACTTTGTGTCTTGTGTAACTGAGACTTTCATAGCTGTTGCTCTGCAGCTCTGTTCTCAGAGGAAGACGTCTGGGGACATATTCTGAGGATCAACATCCTTTATGTGACATTTAACTAACCAGACCAGCGTGTGATCCTAGAAGATCGTGATCTGGACGAATCGGAGCATTAATGTCACAGGACATGGGATGAATACCGGGACGCAGGAAGACATTTGTCTCATGTAGGTGAGAGCAGCAGAAGAGACAAAGTCCTGACTCCTGGCTTCAGTTCAGTTTGCTGCCAATCTACTGCTCCACTGTCCAGAAGGTGGCGGCAATGCGCCTTTAAGCTGGTTTAACAGAAGAAGCAGAAGTAGAAGAAGAGTCCCAGCGCAGCGCCCCCTGCGGTCAGGAGAGAAGCTGCAGCAGAAGGTCCAGTGAAGGAGGAAACAACAGAACCGATCCAACATGGCGTCAAACGGTGAGACATGACGACCCGCTCAGAGAAGAGCTAGAGGAGAGGAGCTAGCTGCTAATGCTAGGATGAGAGGCGCTAGATGCTAATGCTAGAATGAGAGGAGCTAGCTGCTAATGCTAGAATGAGAGGAGCTAGCTGCTAACGCTAGGATGAGAGGAGCTAGCTGCTAACGTTAGGATGAGAGGAGCTAGCTGCTAACGTTAGGATGAGAGGAGCTAGCTGCTAACGCTAGAATGAGAGGAGCTAGCTGCTAACGCCAGGATGAGAGGAGCTAGCTGCTAATGCTAGAATGAGAGGAGCTAGCTGCTAACGCTAGGATGAGAGGAGCTAGCTGCTAACGTTATGATGAGAGGAGCTAGCTGCTAACGCTAGAATGAGAGGAGCTGGCTGCTAACGCTAGTATGAGAGGATCTAGCTGCTAACGCTAGAATGAGAGGAGCTAGCTGCTAACGCTAGGATGAGAGGAGCTAGCTGCTAATGCTAGAATGAGAGGAGCTAGCTGCTAACGCTAGGATGATAGGAGCTAGCTGCTAATGCTAGGATGAGAGGCGCTAGATGCTAATGCTAGGATGAGAGGAGCTAGCTGCTAATGTTAGGATGAGAGGAGCTAGCTGCTAATGCTAGGATGAGAGGAGCTCGATGCTAATGTAAAAATCTGTGGCAGACTGTTTTAGTTTTGTTGACAATAACCATGTGAATAAAGTGCATAGTTTGAATCCTCCCTATTTAATGAATTGGTTTTGAAAACATCATGTGTTGTACTTTATAATGTTGACACTTCATTCTTGTTCCATAGATTATTCCCAAACATCTTCCCAGGGGTAGGTGTTGATCTCATCTGATCATAAAGGTTTCTCACACATTTGTGTCGTTAAGTTTTAGAAACATATTTCTATCGAGAGCCCCTTTCGTTATCTTGACACTATCTGGAGTCGAGACATTTATTATACAAACATTCATAAATTAACTTAAAACTGTTTAATTGTTGGGGCCATGATTAGTTCTCATTATAAAACTGTGTCACAAGCATCAAAAGTAAGAGAAACCAAATACATACAATGAGTATTAGTTTATTTCTTGTTATCTTGTTAAATGAGGTGCTTGTTTTTAACCACTTGCAGCTATGGCTCCTATGGTGGAGGTGGAGGTAGCAGTGGAGGTGGAGGTGGAGGTGGTGGTGCTAACCCGGGCTACGGTCAGTCCTCTGGTCAGAGCTACAGCCAGCAGGGATACGGAGGCTACAACCAAGGCTCTGACAGCAGCTCCGGCTCTTACAACCAGGGAGGATACGGCAGCTACGGTCAACCTCAGTCAGGTAGAGACTCCGTCACTGATCTTCACTGATGCGTTGTGGTGTTGTTGAATTTAATAGCTTGTCATGTCTTCTCCTTCCTCCCAGGAGGATACGGTTCTCCACCCTCTAACCAGGGAGGGGGTGGTGGTTATAATCATTCCAGTCAGTCCTACAGCTCTGGAGGCTACAGCAGCAGCAGCCAGCCCTCCAACATGAACTACAACCAGCAGTCATCCTTCTCTGGCTACAGCCAGCAGCAGCCACCCTCCTCCTCCTCTGCAGGGTAATCGTCACTTTGTGCTGCTTCTACTTTGAATTAACCAAGAGCCACATTCGATCAGAAGATCCTCTGCAACCAGACTTTTCATCCTGGAAGACATTTGATTCTGTAAAGAACAAACCTCCATAGGTTGCATAGATGACAGAAACAATCTGAAGAGGTCAACTCATACTGATCAGTCATTTGGCCGCTCACACATAGAGTGGATGGACAGGATATGTGGTCATGAGGCAATTTATCGGTTGCCTGTAAAAATCAGACAATATGATGGTCTCACTGCCATTTGACAAGAAAACCTTTTTCTTATTTTAAGAATAAACTGCGGGAAAGATGTGAATTTAAGTTCTACTTATTTGGTTGTACCTGCGATACCAAGCCTCAATTACATTTCTTTGATAATGATGTCTCAGGAATCTTACCATTATTATTAAACACTGCATTTTCAATGAATGAATTCATTTGAAGACTTTTACTTTACTTTTAAGCCCTGTGAAATATTATATGTGTGGTTGTGCAGCAGACAAGTCATTGTTATGAGGTCAGAGGAGTTAGAAACAGTGATCGAGAGGAACAGATGAAAAGATTTGTCGCTGTGAATAGAGTTTAAAGATAGAATCGAGTTTCTCCCCTGAGCTGCAGAGACAAGATGTCCACCTGTTTCACTTTGGTTTTTTCTCCAACAGCTACGAAGGGAACTCCCAGGCCCCTGCCTACAACCAGCCACCCAGTGGTGGACAGGGTGGAGGTGGTTACGGGAGCGGTGGAGGTCAGACCGGTGGATATGGTGGAAGCCATCAACAACCACCCCAACATGGAGGAGGTCACTACAACCAGCCTCCGAGCTACAGTTCCCCTGCTCCACAGAGCTACAGTCAGCAGAGCCAGTACGGACAAAGTGGAGGTGAGAACGTTTTTAAAGTTTTTAATTTTCAAAGTCCAGCCTTAAATGTAGAGACAGTTTCTGCCTCCTGAACTCATAACTGGGAACTGGTTCCACCGGAGAAGAGTCAGATAACTAAGTATAAAACTTATTAAAAACAAGTCAACCTACAAAAACGTAAATAACTGGGACAATAAACCAAACTGAATAACACACCAAAGCTTTTTAATTCTAAAACCTGTTCAGAACGTATATGTCACACAATCTCAAAGAAAAGTGTTGAGGTCTGATTGTCTTTCTCTCAGGATACGGAGGCGACAGCCCCCCGATGAGTGATGGAGGATACAGTGGTCCTGACGGAGGTTACGGGGGGCAGGAGGCTCGCGGTGGCAGGGGTCGTGGCGGTGGATTTGGAGGTCGGGGTGGTGGCGGATATGACCGTGGTTTTGACAGAGGTGGGCGAGGTGGACCCAGAGGAAGAGGAGGCATGGGGTAAGTGTGTGGAAAATCACTTAGGTCTCCTGGAAGAAGAGTTTTATAAATCTGAGTAGAGAGATGCATGAACATGTCTTTGGTTACACATGGAACTGAGATCAAGTAAGAGACTGGGTATTGTTAAACGCATGTAGCCACAGGTTTGTGTTGGTGTTTAACAACGACCCTTCCTACAGAGAAAATAGTCCCACGTCCTAAATTACCACAAGGCATGGCACTTCCTGTTTGGTTCTCATTAACACTTCCTGTCAGTAACTGTTCCACCTCGTCGTCGCTCCAAGAAAATAAATCCCTGCTCTGACTTTTCACCATCACTGTTCTTCGTTTCTAGTATTTTGTGTAACTAAGCAGTCAACTGCAGAGGAGACAATGTACTTCCTGTTTCCATCACATGACCAGTGTGCGTGAATGGTCACGTGACATGCTTCCAGGTGTTAGCGTGGACGGAGGTTATTTTAGTTTCGACGTATCATTAAACTGCTGATAGATCCAATCTGCTGCAGCCTTGGGTGTAAAATACAATCAGTTGTGATCCTGCACCAAATACTACAGATAAGAAAATTTATCCCAATATTTCTTATTAAAAGATAATTCTGTGACAGAGAGAAACGTCATGTGATGATTTATTCAAGGTGAATTAATTATCAATAGGCTGCTAGTGAAAACATTTTATTACCATTTAATGATTTAGAAAACATTGAACTGACTGTTGGTCAGTTTGTCACATGCATTTTCAAACACAGCATAATATATTATATTTTCATAAACGTCTGGTGATGGCTGTGCACATGAACACAGCAGCAGCAGCAGGAAACAGAGACAAGTGTTTGTGTCCAGAACTTGGACACAAACACTGTGTGTTACACTCAACAGGTTTAAATCCCTGGTATCAGTCTTAAAATCTCTAAACTGGTCTCGCTGGTAAAACTCCAGCCACCTTCCGACTGAATAAAACATCCGTGCCTGGATGCGGAGGCAGAGTATTTCATCTTCTTTCTTTTCAACAATGGGAGGAAGTGGAGACTTGTCGTCCATCTTTATTCACATTCTGTGACTGGCGCTTGTGTCTTGGTACAACCTGAGGTTTTTATCCCAGTATAATGACGTTTATTGTGTCGTTTATAAAAGGTACAAACTGAGAAAGTGTTAAAATGTAGAGTGAAGACGATGCAACACAACGCACAGCAGCACAGCTGCTTATTTTTATAGATTTCAACTCTACACACTGAAATGTATAAAGCTTGTAAACAAGAACATGCCAAGTTGTGTTTCCATGGCAACTAAAGGGCCTTGAGCAAAGAGCGGCCTCGACACACACACACACACACACACACACACACACACACACACACACACACACACACACACACACACACACACTAACATGCCAGCCTCACCTTCACCTGCCTGTCCCCTGTTGGCGCCTCCTGTCCGAGCAGCCCTGACGGATCACTGTGTCATACTCTGCTTTAATCAATCTTTGAATCTTCTTCTAGGCTTTTACCTTCTCTCCACGCTGGCTTTCTGCTCTAAAAACCTGGGGAAGTCACCAGACAGTAAACAGTCCTCTTGTAGTTGGAATTATCAAAATAATGAATAATAAAAAATACTCATAGTTTGGGTGATCTTGATAAAACCTGTTTGGGGATTTGCTGCATTTCTGTGAGAAGTAGTGAAAAAAAAGAAAAGAAGTCCACATCTTAGTGTTTGGTTAATTGACACAAACCCAAGTTGTGTGAGGAAATGGAATCGGAACGCACAAGTGGCTAAAAGACTTTTGGGGTAAAACTGGCAGATTTCAGTTGCTTTTGCACAAACAAAGACAAGGTCTTTAAAGTGGCCTCTTGTCCTTGGAGGTTTATCCAGGAGAACAGTACGAAGTAGGGGTTCATAAGGACAAGTGGCAGATGAAGAAAGGGGGGGGGGGTTTAATGAAGAGACTGAGAATGAAGGTTACCCACAACCCAATGAGAGAACTCGCTGTCAGCACCAGCCTTCAATGTGAGTCCTTTCTTTCTCCCTCTTCATCAGAATGGGCGATCGTGGAGGATTCAATAAGTTTGGTGGTAAGTGATTTAAACTTGAGCAAAGAGGTTTGTTGAGTTTGAAGAGTGGAAGCTAAAGGGAAGGGGGTCAGAGGTCACAACCCGAAACTAAAAGCTGTGCTCGTTCACGTGTGTGGTGTTTAAGTAACCTGAGGACATGGAGAAAGAAAATTACACCTAATTATTACAGCAGATTATCTCAGGAGGACAATGAAACACTCGCTCCAGCTGCTGGACAAACAACCAAACAATCAATTTATTGTACTTCTTAATATGGTTATAAGTAGGTGTCTAGCTTGGTGTTATTGTCAGTGGTGTGTTGTAAGAGCTGAAAGTCTGAAGTCCTGAGGCACTGCAGGTTCGCTCTCACTCAGCAGGGGGCGTCATCTGGTCACAGACCTCTCACCTCACTTTGTATCCGTGGTGGTAGAACTTGAAGGTGTTTGAATTCAATGGGTGTTCAGGTGCTTTTGTCATAAGACCTTGGACTTGTTGCTGCGTCTATGACCAAAAGAGCTGAGAGGAGAAAAGAATCAGTAGCTTGTACAACCAGCAGGGGAAATGTCCTGTGATTCAGAGTTTGTGTGTCACAAACTGATGAATTAACATTTATACCAGAGGGTGTAGAACCTGTAGAAGGACGAAGATGAGGGTTGGATGGTGAAAACTGCTTTTACTGCACAGTGTGCAACATAATCAAGTACCAGTAACTGGGGGAGTGTGTACTGTGTGTACTCTGTGTACTCTGTGTACGGAAAACACCAGGAAAACTTGAGGTTTCACAACAACTCGATGGTTCATTTGGAACAAAAGACCATTTGATAATGAGGATTTATCACATGACTCAGTTGTTTGGGGAAAGTAAACCCAAAGGTTGTTAGGCACACATTACATCTACTTTGAATTATCACATGTTATACGTTGACGGCTGAAGGTGAAATCTGTGATGGGGACAGAGATATTTGGCATTTCCATTAAAACCCTTTAGTTTGAAGTTGCTTTTGCTTCATTAAAAAAAAATCCAAATCAGCAGGTGACACGTTGACAGATTCTCAAGGATCTGATCTTTTTAAAATTATTACAAGAATATAAACCAGACGGACTCTGAGAGAGAAACCTCTGCCAACACTGACTTTATCTTTATGTTGAATCCAGTTCATTTCGTGGATCCACACCAAATGTTTTTGTTCATACTTATTAAATAATAGGATTCTATTCTATTCTATATTAGTACTGCTCACATTCCAGTTCTGCATTATTTGTTGAGAAAGTCACAAAAATGTTGAAAACCCCTCTTAAGTCACAAAGTTAAAGAAAGTGGTGGAAAAGTTTCATCAGTGAATAAATTCTTCTTCGGAAAGAAAATTTGTTTCTGTGTAAACTCGCCAAAGCGAACAGCGATGAAAACAAAACCTCCACCAAAATAAAGCTCCAACAAATGACTGGAACAATGAGACGAGGAAAAACATGTTCATCATCTGGTGACCGGGAAAAAGAATAATGGTGAAAATGCAAAACGGTCAGAAAAGTTGGTCCTGAAGTTAAACTAATAAAAATGAAACTAATCAGAAATGTGGAGGTGAACCGTCGACTCTGGACGTCGCTGTCACGGGAGGAAGTGATGTCACTTTTGGGAAATAAATCAGTTGCGTAGAAAACGAGCCTCTTGACGGTTCAAGTGTTGTGTTGCTGCGAGGGGGTGTGGCTTCTGATAACAGTTCAACTTCTGACGATTAGTTGGTTTAAAATAAGTAAAAACTGATCCACTTCCTGAAGCTCCAGTAAATCAAGCTGCCAGTGACACAGCGTCTTCACACAGTGTGACGGGACTTTACACACCAAGGTGTTGACCTCTGAAAGAACATGTTGGAATGAAACCACGCGTAACACAAAACGTTCTCGGAAACACAAACACAGGATTGTTAATCCCAAGATGTATGTTGCTGAGATTTACAAGAATTCTTTTGTAAAGCTCTGTGAAACCTGAAGTAGACAAAGGAACAAATGATATGGATTAATGTGCCAGTTGAACCTACACATACTCAAAAAGGGATTGTGTTGCAACGGGTTGGACCTGGTTTCAGAGGCCGGTTGGGTTTGTGTGAGCGATGATGATACTTGTCAGAAAGCATCTGAAATTAGTTGTGCAGCAACATGTACAACATCACAGGTAACAGCAATTTGGACAGGAAGCAAAAAGACACACATTTAACATTAAATCAGCAAAGACACTGCACGTTTAACTGTGTGCAACAGAGGATGCACTCGAGGCCCATCCATCTGATTATGTTCCACATTTAATGGAGAGAAAATGATAGAAGAGGAAGAAATGCATCCACACAAATGCTTTGAGCGCTGGTTGTCCTGAGGCGTAATCTGACAGTATGTCAACAATGTGAATGATCTTGTTTCCTTCACTTGGACTAATGAGCTGCTCGTTGACAGATGAGATGATGTGATGACTAAAGACAGTAAAACGAATCCAGAGTGGCTGTAGTGGCTGAATGCTGGTTCTGTTCTGGTGGGAATAAAATCAATTAACAGTTTGTGTGATTGGTGTTTGTTTGTGTTCTTTTCCACAAGTGACGTGTTGTTGTCTTTTTGTCCTCAAGGACCCAGAGACTCGGGACATGGAGGACCCGGCTTCAGTGAGTTTCACTTGTTTCCATCTCTCTCACACACTGGATATTTTTCATTCAATCATGTGACTTCAGTTCCTCCTTCACATTTCCACAAAACATCTCCACAATCAGCACGACTGCTCCGAATGAAGCCAAACGCACCCGATGTCTGCGTCCGTCCACCAGAGGACAGCGTCTTTATCACACCAGAGAAATAACAGATATTTATTTACTGTCTGTGTTTGAAATTGGACGAACCTGTTTGAGACGTGGAGGTTCTGAACCAGGCCTCAAACAAACGCTGGTGGAACCGAGGGATGAAGCTCGCGGGTCCAAACCTGAGCTGAAGTGATCACATCGCTCTGTCTCAGCTGTGAATAGAGGATTTCATCACATTTATAAGATGATAACTTGATGATCCCAGAGTGAGAGAGAAGATGAGAAGAGTCGTCCACTGTTGTTTTCTGTCCACAGTGCAGGACCAGGATAACTCTGACAACAACACCATCTTCGTACAAGGCCTGGGAGACGACTACACTGTCGAGTCAGTGGCCGACTTCTTTAAGCAGATTGGAATCATTAAGGTGAACATGTTGATGAACAGTCACCGATCGCTGCATTGATTTAAATCATGAATACACGAGTACATTTATTCACTTTACAGTGTGAATGATTTAAACGAAGTGTAACGAGCCTCAGCTCTGGACTATATGTGTATTAGTTAAATATGAGTTTGCTTTTGACCAAAGTTGTTCAAACACCGGAGGCTCAGACTTAAAACCACATTTACATAAAGATGATATATCTCAAAGTCGTGTCTTCAAATTCAGGTTGATTGATTCAAAAAGAGACATTTGACAGATTTAAGGATTCAAGTTGAGATCAATAAATATGTGGAGTCTGTATTTGTTAGTTTTTTCCTTGGGGCTGGATCTTGTGTCTTGGAAAAGTCAAATCTGAACAAATTGTTCTGCCCAAGTGGACGTCAACTGTAAATGTATGAATCCTGATCTAATGACGTTCTGACCTGCACTGACCTCATCCAAATCTTTGAGTCACTGTCCCTCTGCTCTGTCCGGCAGGTCAACAAGAAGACGGGTCTCCCCATGATCAACCTGTACACAGACCGAGAGACGGGGAAGCTGAAAGGAGAGGCCACCGTTTCTTTTGACGACCCCCCCTCAGCTAAAGCTGCCATCGACTGGTTTGATGGTTCGTTCTTTGTCCGTCGGTCGTTTGATGATTCACCTGTGATGTAGTTACAGCAACATCCGCCGAACTCTGTTTAGAATGCAACACTTTGTCTTGTGTTGTGTTCTCACGTCTTCACTTTCCTCTCCAGGTAAAGACTTCAATGGAAATCCCATCAAAGTTTCCTTCGCCACCCGCAGAGCTGACTTTGGAGGCCGGGGGGGAATGAGGGGAGGTCGCGGACGAGGAGGTGAGGACATTTTTCTGAACTTTGTTATTTTATGTGAGATGTTGTTTTGTCTCGTATGACACAAACTGAAAGTTCGTCCCGGCGTCGCCACAAAGTCGTTTTCTGTCTGAACTTTCACAACAATGATCTCATTCAAAAGTTATTTAAAGTAAAATAAGATAAAGAAGCAGCTTCTGCAGATTCACAGAATCAATGTGAAGGACAAACTCTTCTTCATCAGTCACATGTTCTGCTGATGATCTCACTGGTCACACTTCTTCTCGTTGAAGGGCCCATGGGCCATGGAGGATTTGGGGGGGGTCGAGGGGGAGGTTTCCCGGGAGGCAACGGCGGCAACGGCAACGGCAACGGTGGAGGAGGAGGAGGAGGAGCAGGAGGAGGAGGAGGAGGAGGAGGACAGCAGAGAGCTGGAGACTGGAAGTGCTCGAACCCGTGAGTCACTGATATGTTCAATAATATGAATTAATTTAAACAACAGTTTCTGCCATTATACAAAATAATAATTCTATTTATCCTCTTATTTAATATGTTTGTCTTATTTCTCCAGTAACTGTGGCAACTTGAACTTCTCGTGGCGGAATGAGTGTAACCAGTGCAAGGCTCCGAAACCGGAGGACGCAGGAGGGATGCCCCCGATGGAAAGAGGTCGGACATGTTGATTATGGTCTGTCCTGTTTTTAGCTTTTATAGCTTCTGCTTTCTACGGAAGAAAAATAAAGAAAATCAACAACTGGAGAAATATTCATTATGACAATGTTTGCTTTGACATTATTTCCTGTTGGTTTTTAATCACACACTCTTCTAACAAAGACTCAGCAACAGACACATTAAAGTGTGTGTGTGTGTGTGTGTGTGTCTGTGTCTGTGTCTGTGTCTGTGTCTGTGTCTGTCTGTGTCTGTCAGGAGGTTACGGAGGAGAGCGCAGAGGAGGGTTTGATCGTGGCGGCTTCAGGGGCAGAGGCGGCGACCGGGGGGGCTTCAGAGGGGCCCGAGGAGGCGACCGGGGAGGATACGGCCCTGGCAAAATGGACGCAAGGTCAGAGTCCAAAACACTGGTGAAAGATCCTTGATGTCAACGTTTGAAGGTTTTATTTCCAGCTCATTTCTTTAAAGAAGCACAGAAACACCGACGTGTTGACGCGGAGATTCAGATATTTACCAGATTAAGAAATGAATGTGAATAAGACTCGTGCACGGAGGATCTCAGCTCAGTGCCATCATGATGTTTGTCTGTTTCAGGGGTGACCACAGACAGGAGCGACGGGGACGTCCCTACTGAGTCATCCCTCGAGGACAAAGGAACCGTGTGTCTCTGTCCTCACCTTTCACCCTCCTTTGTTCACTGTGACCCTCAGTGTAGAAAAATGTGACTGTCCCTGTTCGTTGTGTTTTTACTGTGTTCCTGTCGCTCGATGTCTTCACCTCTGTCCACGTTCGTCCTGCTCGGCGAGGCCTCGTTCAGAAAAACAAACTCAGAAATACAAGAATACATTTTTGCCTGATAACGTTTTATTCAGAAGCTGGAAACAGATTAACGACAGTAGATGATTTCATCTCTCCTGACCTCATGAAGAAGATTGTATCATCATGAGACGACGAACACGTGTTTGATTTGTTTTCACGCTGGGATTTAAAAACCTGTCCGATGACTCGTGTTTGTTTTCATTATCACACTCGGGTTCAGGTGACAGCAGAGAAGTCAGAGAACTGTCATCCTCAGTGATTCATTATTACAAAACTGTGGAAATTCAAATCCCTGGATGAAGATACTGACGTGACAGAGTTTTAATCTAAAACAGGTTCCGTGTACTTCAGACTCTGAAGGTTGTGTAACAGTGAACATTTCTGATCCGATCACTTCCTGTTGAAGTTTGACTCATCAAATACAAATGTTCCTGGTGTTGTTCTCAGTGAAGAGAGATTTTATCTGGTTTCATTCGTTCAGTTCAAACCAGGTTTTTCTTTGGAAGGAACTAAATCCAGCAGCGGTTCAGACTCAAATCTGAGAATAAAAACTAAACTAAACTGAAAAGATTCAATTTTGCATCAATATAATTAAAACGTGTTTTAGGTTTTATCATCGTGAGTCGACTCTTTGATTTAGTTTTTAGTAAAAGTCTAAGGATTGTTTTCATGTTGGTTTCTTACACCAGTCAACAGACGAGGTTAAAGCCCAAAGCATGAATCCATCATGAGGAGAGAGAAAGATTTATTATAGATTTCATCAGATGTGAAACTCTCCTCCTCTGTGTTCCTTTTGTATTTATTCATTTGTTTGTGTATATATTTATTTATTTTTTACATTACACCAAGTCACATGACTTCCTGGTTTCATTTCTGAGTCCAGATCTCATTGGATATTTCAGATGCTTCAAACTTCTGAATATTCTGAGTTTGTCACAGGAGAAAATGTAAAGATTTTTTAAATGAGGCCTCGTCTCCAGTCGTATTTCACAGGTTTTTGTTGAGACTGAACTTGTGTGTTTTAATATGAAAGTTGTTTTGTATCGTACATGTGCTGGTTTTCAAAAGTGTTGATAAAACCAAACGATGAACCTGACGGAGCTGATGACTCGTGTAGTTATTCAAGAAATGAACTTCAAGAGAAGAAATCTAGTTCTGAATGTTTGGGATTGAAACGTTCATCACACGTGTAATAAAATATATCACATTCCAGCTAATATTGAACAACTTAACAAGTAAACTGCAACAAGATAATCTGATTGTTTTCATTATTTTAATTCAATAATCTGAATTTTAAGTCTTAAACATGATTGAATTGGTTAAAATATTTAAGATACGTTGAGTTTGTGATATCTCTGTGTTGAAGTTGTTTTTCAAACAGTTATTAAAACTAATAAAAGTGATTGTCTACAAACGTTCAGGATTCTTCAATCATAACGAAGTGTCAGTAATTCTGACTGAACGTTTTAAATTTCAGTCTTTATGCTTTTAGAGAATATTTGCTTTATTTGCAGTTTTGAGAGTTTTTGGATCTCGTCCTCTGCTCAGGTTTGTGTTACTCTTGTGTAGTTTTGAAAGGTTGTGTTGGGTCGATCGTACGACTTCGACTCTCACACTCTTCACTTGTGGAACATTCAACAGCGACCTTGTGAGTGAAAGCGCTGCCACGCCTCCTCACTTAGATCTCATTGTTCATCTTCCAAACCCTTTGGTGTCCTGACAGTTTTATGCTCCAGTCGACTCTTGTGAACTTGCTCATGAGTTGTGATTTCCAGCGGCTGCGTGAGTGAACGGCTGCTGATCTGATAAAGATCAAGTTCTTCTCAAAGCAACAAATCAAGATCAAGTTGAATTGATTGTTTTGATGTAAAAATATCAAAGTCACTTGTTATTAACTGCACACGGAAACGTGTCGTCCATATTTCTATCAAGTTCGACCGATTTGAGCGAGTGCAGATGTTGTTACTTTCAGTCCAGAAGAAGAAGACGAGCAGCGGGTCAGCGAGTGACGGCTCCACACCCGTTTCCTCTGGGGGATGTTTTCTGAGCGAGGACATGATTTTAATGATTTATCACATGTAGTTTGTGTTTCTGCTGCTGTGAAGACTTCTGTATCTCAGTGATTCATCACTGTGCATCCCTGAGTCATCTTTACTATCAGTAAGAGTTACTGGACGAACCAGCAGAACCAGTTCCTCTGCATGGAAACTGATGTTCCTGGAAGCATCAGGCCGTCGACCAATAGAAACACAGAGAAAAACCCCCGGTACTTTGAGTTCAGGTATTTGCCGCTGGGCAAGCGGCGTCGGGTTCTGCTGGAGCGTTTCCTTCGTTCAGATAAAGTGAACTCGATAAACATATTGTTAAAAGAGGAAAAACGTCTCTCATTGGTCATTTCTTGATTGACTATGGATTCGTAAAGAATGTGCTGGTTTGTTAACCTGATGATCCTCATCAGAGGTCAAAGGTCATTTCAGAGTTTCACCTTCGTTAAGACGTAATAACAAAGTTTTATTTATGAAGCACATTTCAGACACAGACGTGTTTGTAGAGACACGATGAAAATAAAACTGATTAATAAATAGAGATAAATAGAGATAAATAGATAGAAATGTGTAAAATAAACCTTCGTTCTGCTTTTAAAGAGATGAAACAAACGTAGTGTGTCAGTCCATCAGTTATTATACAACTCTGCTGATGACACATTTTAAACACCGCACTTTATGGCTTTGGGTTTTTTCTCTGTGCTGCATTTTGATTTTAATTATGGCTACAAAAGATGCCAATGAGCTCTGTCCCCATCGAGGAAAGCAACAATAAGACGATAAGTTCACCTACTTTAACGTCTGTGCACGTCGACGCCTCCGAGCTTTGACCTGGTTCCTGAAACCATTCATCTCAAACCCTCAGGGAAATATGTCAACCGTCTATTTCCTTTAACTCGAGTGAAGAATCCATAACTGACGTGACGACCTCATCACCTCCTGTTGTACATTTCATTCACTGTCGTCCAGTTTTGTACAAGATGCATCTGGAACAATATTGGGACAAAAACTTTGCTTTAAGATTCCATTGATTATGTTGATTATATTAATATCAATGCATCTACTGATGTGCACAAATACAGTGAATTCATGTCCTTGTAAAATACTTTTTTTATTATTTCACAATGTTGAATCAATGGATTCCTTTTCTGTTTTCTCTTTCAGTCTGAGCTCATTTTCCTGAACAGTGAGAAATCAGACATCTGGCAGCAGACACTCATTGTTCCGAGGTGAAGGAATGTCGGCAGGTGAGTTGTTCAGGCGCTTTAAGACATTAGTTTTATTCCAGTGGTTCCCAGCCTCTGGGTCGGGGCCCTCCGGAGGGCCACCAGGGAACTCTGAGGGGTCGTCCTCAGTGCGAGAGGAAAAAGCAAAGTTCTCATGCATAGATGTTATTTTAAAAACTGATCCTGGATCATTCGACCGTGTCAGTGACGCGAATGGAAACATCTTTAAAAATAAACTGTCATATTAATGTAGTGATTAATGTGCTGCTGGACGGAAGCAGCTGATTTGTGGTTAGGTGTGTGGGCGTGTCCCCGGCAGGTAACAATGTCTACGGTAGAGCGAGGCATGTTTGGTATTCACAGGACAGAGAGAGAGATCACAGGATATTCACCTTCACTCATGGCTCTCTGCAAAGTCGTCTGTGTGGCGACGCTGCTCAGCCTCCTGACGCCAGGTAAGAACCATCCTCCGCTTCAGATCCGTGCAAAACTCTCAGGAGGAAGTGAAGTCTTTGAAACAAGTAGCTCGTCCGTGGAAATCAACCAGAATATGTGTAGGAAAATGTTTAAAAACCATTAAACCCAGAAGCTCAGTGGTCTTTGAAGCTGCAGGATGACAGGATCAGTTTAACTCTGATTTAATCAGATTCACTGTTCAACAAAATCTGCTTTTTAAAGAAGATTCATCAGGTTTCAAAAGTTTAGAACGTCACATTTTATTTTGTTTAGGTTTTTTAGTTTAGGTTGATCAGAAAATGATAGTTGCTCATCGCATGTTTCACGTACGACAGATTTCGAGGCTGAGATGTCGTCACTCTGTAAACCTGCTTTGTCTCCAGCTGCTGAAAGATGAATCGTGACTCTGTATGAACATAGAAATGAAAGTGATGACTCATTGTTGTTTTCTGTTTTTCAGAGTCTCACTCACAACTCGCTGGTAAGTTTCTGTGAATATGTTGTTGTTGTTAACAGGGTCATAATAATAATGATAATTAGCATTTTTATTGTATAAGACACTTAAAACAAGATTTCAAAAAAATAACACTGTCACACATTGAATCAGTTCTGAAGAGGTGAGTTGTCAGTTGGGATCAAGGTCACGACCTCTGAGATGATTAGTATGTTGAAGTAGAAGCAGATCATCCTCCTCATCTGTGTGTTTACTATCTCAGTCCCAGGGGGACGGGGGTGTTGTTGAATGTTGTGTGTTTGTTGTGTCTCTGTGCAGATTGTGGTCGACCTGCTCTGAACACCAGGATCATTGGGGGGGAGGTGGCCCCTATGGGCAGCTGGCCCTGGCAGGCCAGTCTACACTTATCTGGAAGTCACTTCTGTGGAGGATCGCTCATTAACAAAGACTGGGTGCTGACAGCTGCTCACTGCTTCTCCAGGTGAGAAGAGACAAATAATAACTGTGTCCCTGCACCAGGAGAGACATCATCCCATGGTCAAACTGGCAGAAGAGCCTGGTGGATTAATGGTTGATTTATTGAATGTACTTTTGTCGTATTGATTTCTGTTAATTAAAGAATGAAATCAGTGGGCGCTGTGGTGTGGCTGTTGTTGGGAGATCGACCCAGCGTCTCTCCAGCACAGCTGATCCAGAGAAGATCTTAAAATAAACCACAGCATTAACTTTCTCGTCTTATCATAGCATCTCCAGCACAAACAACCTGGTCGTGTACCTGGGACGTCAGAAACAAGTTGGGTCCAACCCCAACGAGGTGTCCCGCACCGTGTCAAAGGTCATCAACCATCCCAGCTACAACACATTTACCAATGACAACGACATCTCCCTCGTGAAGCTCTCCTCACCCGTCAACTTCACCAACTACATCCGGCCCATCTGCCTCGCCGCCCCCGACAGCGTCTTCCACAGTGGTACCGACTCCTGGGTCACTGGCTGGGGCCATATCAGGGTCAGGAGGTAAGAAAGAGGGATGGATGGATGATGGATGATGGATGGATGACACATGACAAACCTGACGTCACAGTGAATTGATATTTGTTCCCTTGAAGTGAGACGAGTTTAAAACCTGTTTCTTTGAACTGGTTCTGTTCAGTTCCACTTCCTCCCCCAAAGAACCTGATGGAGGTGGAGGTGCCGGTGGTGGGGAACAGACGGTGTAACTGTGACTACGGCGCGGGTAGAATCACAGACAACATGATCTGTGCCGGGTTACGAGCCGGAGGGAAGGACTCGTGTCAGGTGATCATCTCACCGCCTGTTTGTGTCTTTACTTCCTGTGAAGGAGTTCCTGTCTCTTGACGCTTCCTGTCCCCACAGGGAGACTCGGGCGGCCCGATGGTGAGCAAGCAGAACAGCCGCTGGATCCAGGAGGGCGTGGTGAGTTTTGGAGAAGGTTGTGCAGCACCTAATTTCCCAGGAGTCTACACCCGAGTGTCCCGCTATCAGGCATGGATCAACAGCCACATCACCACCAACCAGCCGGGCTACGTCACCTTCTCCTCCAGTGGGACTGACAGCGACCTGAACGTCACCTGTCCAGGTGTCCCAGGCATCACCGTCCTGCCTCCCACCACCACCACCACCACCACCACCACCACCACCACCTCCACCTCCACCACCACCTCCACCTCCACCGTCCTGCCTCCCACCACCTCCACCTCCACCTCCACCACCGTCCTGCCTCCCACCACCACCTCCACCACCGTCCTGCCTCCCACCACCACCACCGTCCAGCCTCCCACCACCACCACCACCTCCACCACCACCGCCCAGCCTCCCACCACCACCACCACCACCACCGTCCAGCCTCCCACCACCACCACCACCACCTCCACCTCCACCACCATCCTGCCTTCCACCACCACCTCCACCACCACCGTCCCGCCTCCCACCACCACCCCCCCCACGACCACAGCCCAACGTGAGTCTCTGTATCAGCTGGTTTTCAACCTTTAAATGAGACCTGTTCACTGGTTCTATGTAAGTAAACTGGCTGCACTGTCTTCTTCTGTCTTCTCTCTCCAGCTGTGGTCTGCGGCCGAGCCCCCTTGAATACTCGGATCTTGGGGGGGAGCTCAGTGGTGACGGCTGGCGTGTGGCCATGGATGGCGAGTCTGCAGAAGAATGGAAGTCACGTGTGTGGCGGGACACTGGTGGCCGTGGACGCTGTGCTGAGTCAGGCCAACTGTTTTTCAAGGTAAGACACCAGGAGAGTACAACACAGATCTGTTGAGCTTCATCTCTGGACAGTGAGAGGAAGAGGAGTCTATGGGATGGAAGCACATCAGGCGTTTAAAGAGTCGAGTTCTCCTCAGGCCTCACGTGGTTCACTCTCACTCCCACAGTTCACCCTCAGCGTCTGAGTGGACCGTCGTCCTGGGTCGTCTGAAACAAAAAGGATCGAATCCCTTTGAGGTGACGCTGAGCGTGACAAACATCACCCTGAGCAACCTGACCGGCTCCAATGTGGCGGTGCTGCATCTGGAATCCCGAACAACGCTGTCCGACTACATCCAGCCCCTCTGCCTGGACACTGGGCGGAGCTTCAGTGAGGGCTCCACGTGCTGGGCTTCAGGCTGGAGCTCTGGACAAGGGGGGGGTGAGTTCCTCTAACGGTTTGACACGTCTTACATCATGATATGTGATTCACATGTTCTTATTCTTCCACTTCAGAGGAACAAGTTCTGCAGGAGGTCCAGACATCGGTGTCCGACTGCGGCAGCACGTCCAATACTGACAGCTTCTGTACAGAAAGTCTGACGCTGGAGAAGGTTAATAATGAGATTATTATTATTGTGATATTATTAATGTGGGTGTCGACCATCAGCTGACGATGTCCTGGCTTTAGCTTCAGTTTTACTTTACGAACAAGAGTCAAATTTCGTGTATTCAGCTGCAACACTTCACCACTAGATGTCACTAAATCTTACACACTGCACCTTTAAAGGACAAATAGAGACTTTGAGAATACAGTATGAAAAGGTCTGAACCAATTTCCACGACTTTACATCTGAAAACAGCTTGAATGTGGATCTTTTCATGTTTAAAATCCAAACAGCTTGTTGGATGTGATGTTTCTGCCTCTGCTGTTTGCTCAGGGGGCCTCTGGGGGCCCGCTGATGTGTAAGCAGGACAGCTCTTGGTTCCAGGTGGCCGTGTTATCAGCTGAAACCTCCACCAGAAAAACACGAGCGGAAAATGTGACCGTCTTCACCAAACTGAACAAGTACCAGACATTCCTCTCTGAGAACTTGGGGAAGTTGTTGTCTCCGGCCTCCAGCAGCACCAACACCACCTCCAACACCACCTCCACCCTGACCACCAGCAGCGGGGCCCTCACTCACTTCCTCCTCCTCCACCTCGTCCTCCTCTCACTGAGTCTCCAGCTCTTCTTATAGAAACCTCCAGCTGTGATTAGTGATGAGGTGACTGACACGTGAACGTAATGAAGGAATCTGTGACTCGACTCAGGAGCAGTTCTGCACTTTTCCTTTGAGAACTCGCCGCAGACTCAGCCCTCAACAAACGGATGAATGACGATGATCTTCCAGACACTTTAAAGGAGACATATTCTGTTCATCTTCAGGTTGATAATATGAATTAGTGTCAAATGTTTTCATGCTCCACTGTTCAGAAAGCATCACTTTCCTCAGCTCCTCTGTCAGAACCACTTTGAGCTGCTGTCTGAAGAACGGGGGGGCACCACTGACCAGTTGCTTCAGGAGATTCAGGGTTTTCTCCTTTTATCACAGACTTTGCAGAACTTCTACATTCATGGTTTAAAACCCTAGAGGAACGAAAGAGTGAACAGACGTGATATGTCTCCGTTAATGTTTGAATTTACAGTCTTATATGAAATGTGTTGAGATGAAGAATTGTTTAAGCTGCACTGAACATGATACTGTAGAGCCTCTCGTTCCAGAATCTCATGGTTCTGCACCGGTCTTTACCTTTTTTTAAATCAGTAAAATAACAATCATATAATCTTTTGTGTCAAAGTCTGAATCCTGAAGATGATTGAATCTTTTTTCAGATACTGTGTGATTCAGTGATTCATTGCTCACATGCAGAGCGATGGTTTGTATCGATTACGCTGCAGATGGAGCTCAACTCGTCCTCTGTGGTTCTGTCAACAGTCCACTACCTCACGTCCTCCCCGAGCAGCAGGGGGGGGATGTCTGACTGGACACTGATGAACAACTTGAAGTCAAATCTTGCCATGAAATAAAACTGCAGTGAATCTGAAGCACGGTTTGCACTCATGTTTGTTGACATGAAAACTACTGATCAGATTTCCACTAAACTCGGAGGCAGAATGAGAAACGTGGATTTGGACCAAGTCTCTGAAAACCTCTGTTGTCTTTTAAAAGAAAAGTTCAAGCTTTAAGAAATCATTTGGATGTTTACAGGTGATTTCATGTCTTAACTTTCAAAAGTCTTAACCAGCTTTAACTGAACTTAGGTCAGTTGACAGCACTGCTCCCCCCACACATCTGAAAACATCTGAGGACAAAGTAAACTGACGAATCCATTTTTAACTTTTCAGAATTTAATACAACTTTTGAAAATGAAAAATATAAATGTATAAAATAACAGCAACTTCAGTCTCTTTTACAACATTCTCGAACATTAAAGTCTGACGATACAAATTCCACAAAAAGAACATTAACAAAATAGAATATAAAAATCGACGTCTTCAGACGGAGCCAGAACTCGGAGCTCGGAGCCACAGACGGAGCCAGGAGATCAGACATGTTGAGAAATAATAAAAACCACATTAAGGTTGAAGTGAATGAACAAGTCTCTGTAAACAAGAGAAGGCGCCTCCAGGTGGAGAAAAGCAGAACTTCTGTGTGATCCGACACATGACGACTGTGAAACGAAGAAGAAACTGTTTCAGTGTTTACTCTTCCATACAGACTCAGATACTTTGTTTACTAAGTGGATGCATGAACTATGTAAGGAACTTATTCATATTTATTTATTATTTGAGGTAGTAATATTATCCCGATAAATCATCAATTCATCATCGTTCATCCTTTCTTCCGTCCCTCAACCTCCTGTGAACTCAATAAAAGGTGAAATGTCTCTTGGGTCCATGTGTTTGAACCAGAGATGAGATCCGTGACCCAGTTCACTGTAAACCTCCTGAACTAGATTCAACAAATTCAGGATGTTTACACATTTATAGTGTTTTTAATGACCATCCTGGATGAACCAATCTGATTGTTTGTTGAGAAACTGAATATGACCCAGATTAATTCCAGGATAATCTCCGTCTCTGGGCTCAGTGTGTGTCCATGTCAACGTGAGGATCAGCTGTCAATCAGGGAGAGTGGAGACAGGCTTGAAGGACCAGTTTCTCAGAGCTGACACAATCAGGACGTAGGAAGTTAAGTGAATCTGTTCTACGGTTTAAGTTATTTTGGTTGAATTCTCGGCTAAATTTAAGATTTTTGTAAATAAATATGACTTTTCTTCATCACAGACTCCGGCCGGTCGACAGAGAGGAGCCTGTTGCTGACTCTGGCGTAAGTTTACCTCCGTCCTCTTCTTCTACTTGATCCTGATCTCGAAGCAAAGGCAGTTGCAGGACTCGCACTCGGGAGGCTGACAGGTGCAGGCACAGTCCCACTTGGCACACTGGGAAAACATGTCCGACACTAAAATGTTAATGTCTCTAAACTTTCTGTAAATAGGAGTTTTTCCACCACAAGTCCCAGATGCTCCTGATTAGACAAACATGACAACACCTGTCTCGTGTGATTGGATATATAAGAATGAAACAAGAACTTTGTTGCATTCTAAACCACAAATGTATTTCTTGAGATAATCTTTGGCCTCGTTGACGAGCTCCCGTTCTACAGTGTCAGACTCTGGTTCCTAAATGAACCGGAGTGTTTCAGGTGGAAACTTCAGTCTTAGTGCAGATGAGGGTTTGTCGGTTACTTACAGTCGGAGCAGGACACGAATCGGCCAGACATGAACGCACGGTTGGCAGGCGACAGTTGCACATTTCAGCCAGTCTGAAGCACTGTTCACAAACAGAGATGTTGGGACAGCAGTCACCGCAGTCTGAGGAACAACGGTCCTGAGAGAGAAGACAGCAGCAGAAATCAGAAACAGCGGAGCAGAACCGAACACCGCTATCTGACCAGGAAGTCGCCTGTTTCTGGTTAATAAGGATGTTTAGTTATTGAATTTCATTAGTTGATATCTGATTGAATGTAGCGATGTTCAGATTTCTGTTTAGATGATTTGTTTGTTTGGAACTTTGTCCACTCGGAAACCAAGACACCAGTCTTACTAACTTACTTACTTTAAGTTGTTCTGATAATAAAAACATAGTTTGATAAGTACAGAATTGTTCTGTTGCTACTTGGCGAAGACGTCCTGTTGTGTTTCTCAAACTTTATGTTGGTATAATTTGATATAATTACGATGATCTTGTTTGTATTTCAATATAGTTAAAAAGAAGTCTGCTCATTCAGTTCACCGCGTTGAAGACCTTAAATTGAATCCAATTTTTAAATTAAAAATTTTAATCCATGTGGAACTAATAAAAGTTGTAGTTTGATATGTAAGGTTCATTTTAACCCCAACAATAATATTAGTGGGAAATGGGAAATCTGTACGTTTGACGTTGCTCTGAAGATTCACCGACTGCGTTCCGAGCACCAACCTTGAGACAGAATCGGATCCACAGCCCGATGCCCAGAACCGCCATGTAAACACCCAGAGTGATCATCAGAACAGCTGGGAGCGGGATGGAGAGCTCCCAGATGTTCAGCACCTGAGGAACACGACCAACAGCATCACGTGAACGAGTGAATCTGACAGAGAAGATATTACATCTGATCAAATATCCAAGAATCAATTCTTACTGGCATCGTGTCTTTTTGAGGAGAAATCTTCAGCAGGCGTCACATCTGGAATGAAAACAGCCCTGGTTTTTATTTTAACACTCCAAACACATCTTATTCACAGATATACGGAAAGTGTTTCTGTCTGATCAAATTATTCCCAGAGAATCGCATTCACCACAATCTGTGTGTAAATGTAGAAGTAAAGAAAGTCGTGAAAAGGAAATACTCAAGTACGAGTACTCAAGTACAAGTACGAGTAACTGAATACGTTTCAACCCCTGCTGAGTAAAAGTAATGATAATAAACTTTATTCGTACAAAACCTTTTAAAACAATAAATTGAGCTTTGACCTCTGAAAGGTGCTTCACATACAATCTAGATCAAATGAATGAAGATAAAAACGTGATTCACATAAGAACAGATTTAAAGTAACATGAGAACAACAGAAAAGAGGAAAGTGATGAAAGATAAAAGCGCAGGAGTGAGAGTTTCGTTCAAGGCTGAAGTCCAGAGAAGAGTTTCTCTTCAGTACAAAGTTGTGTTTTAAAGTCTTTCAGTGAAGCAGCTCCTCTGAGGAGTCTCAGAGGGTCTCAGAGGGTCTCAGTGGGTCTCAGAGGTCTCAGTGGGTCTCAGAGGGTCTCTGTGGGTCTCAGAGGGTCTCAGAGGGTCTCAGTGGGTCTCAGAGGGTCTCAGAGGGTCTCAGAGGGTCTCAGTGGGTCTCAGAGGGTCTCTGTGGGTCTCAGAGGGTCTCAGAGGGTCTCAGAGGGTCTCAGTGGGTCTCAGAGGTCTCAGTGGGTCTCAGAGGGTCTCTGTGGGTCTCAGAGGGTCTCAGAGGGTCTCAGTGGGTCTCAGAGGGTCTCAGTGGGTCTCTGTGGGTCTCAGAGGGTCTCTGTGGGTCTCTGTGGGTCTCAGAGGGTCTCAGAGGGTCTCAGAGGGTCTCAGAGGTCTAAGAGGGTCTCAGAGGGTCTCTGTGGGTCTCAGAGGGTCTCAGAGGTCTCAGAGGGTCTCAGTGGGTCTCAGAGGGTCTCAGAGGTCTCAGAGGGTCTCAGTGGGTCTCAGAGGGTCCCTGTGGGTCTCAGAGGGTCTCAGTGGGTCTCTGTGGGTCTCAGAGGTCTCAGAGGGTCTCAGTGGGTCTCAGTGGGTCTCAGAGGGTCTCAGTGCTCCAGAGGGAACACGGGGCTCTGGAGGAGCTCAAGGTCTCAGCGGATAATAAAGGAATAACACATATAAAGGGTGCTAACGACGCAGGCTAACGGCAGTTAGCTAACAGATGGACAGCAGTGAACCCGCTGGCAGCGTCTCACCGCTCGGTTCGCTCCTGGGTCTTCATCACAGCTCGTGGGTGGTCGTCGGGAGATTTAACGTGGAGTCACATTCTTAGGTTTTTATTGCTAAAAGTAGAAAAGATGATTCTAGCGCCTGCTAGCAAAACAACACTTAGCTTTAGCTTTGGAGGCGGCTGCGTTACCATGGAGTCCGACGGGTCACAGCGAGGGACAAAAGAGCGGCAGGGCGAAGGCGAAAGGCAAAATAAAAAACGTGAGGTGATGAAAATGTGAGTGAATATCAATAAAGCAGAATCACAGGCCTGTGGTTTGTCCTCAACCAGAGCACGTGTACATGTTTCTACATCCTTTTCCCCCTGACTCATATAAAGGTCACTGTGACCTTTATATGAGTCAATCACATTTGATTTGTTTAGTCCATGTTCATCAGTTTGTCTCATAGATCTGAACAAAGAGCAACATCTCTGTTCTTAACCCTCAACAAGAGGAACACTACCAAACAAACACATGTTATTAAGCCACTGGGACTTTGACCCCTGAAATCAGTTAATCCAGGTGAATTGTACCAAATGTAATGGAATTCCCTTCGGACAGTCCTGTGACCTTGACCTTTGACCCACGGCACCAAAATCCAATCAGCTCAGTCCAGGTGAACGTTTGTACCAAATCAGCAGAGACAAGGGTTTGTGTAGTGCTGAGTCTTCACATTCTACTTCAGTGAGTTCAGTTCTCTGTTGATGCTCAATCATCTCAATTCCACTGAACTACTTGTACAAGAAAGTTCATCTCGTTCGTTAAATCAACTATTTGTATTGATCTGTGTTCATTCAGCTAAACACATGAAGTCTGTTAGTCATTTATTTGTGATGACATAAGTATGGTTTTCCTTTTCTGCCATATATTTGAAGGGTTGTCACTGCATGGTTCGCCCAATGGAAACTAACTAAACAGCTGATTCTGCTAAATAGATTAACAGGACACACTAAGTGAATCCAGTTGGTTCCAACATCCTCAGACTTGTTTGGGGATGTGATCAATGTGGTTCAGCCCAAAGACACCTTCCATGCAAGTTGTTGCATCATTGACATTAAGCATTCTTGAATTCGTCTGTTGGTCCAGAGATCACGTTTATAATATAATAACATGCATAGAAAAAAAACAGGACAGGCTCATCAACTGCATGAACTTTATTGAGCCAAATGGGGATTTTGCAAAACAGACTCGATCCCTCGTCAGTCATAGGAGCACAGTGTGACCTGGCCATGGCTTTAAATTTAACTGCATTACTACGTAGTTATTTATACATTATTGCAATAGATGAAATCAAAGATTCAAGTGTGAATAACCACAGGTTTGGTGAGTTTTGTTTTGGGATGAGAAAGCTGGTCATCCACCAGAGCAGGACTTTATTTCCCAGTTAATCCAAAATGACTTATTTCAACCACCTTAAATGGTGTTTCCCAAAGAAACCAGCATCAACTTGTTCCCACTCCAGAGGGTTCCTGTGATCATAGTGAACTGACTCAGCCGTCCACACAGGACTCGCTCTGAACTATATGACCAGAGAACATCCACTTAGTTTTAAACTCGCATTAGCAGGAAAATTGAACAAATAATTAAATTAAACATTTTAGATGCCGGAGACAGTCAGCTCTCTGACCCGAGAGCAGGCAGCTAGACATGTAAACAGCAATGAGATGTTAACGGAAAAACAAGACTGACAAATCATGCAGACAAATCCCCGACCCCTCCTCCCCGCTGCAGGCTTCTCAATTATCCACATCAGTTGGAACAGATGTGACCCCCCCCCGTTCCCCATGACACAACTCCAACACATGGAGACTCATCGTTTTATTGAAACACCTTGAATACAAAACAAAAAGTTACATGAAATAGTGTCTTTAAGTGACACAAGACCTAAAAATAAAAAATAAAGGAATAAACAAGGGGGAGGAGGAAGTGGGCGGGGTCATCACCACTCATCCCTGATGTGTGGAGCTGCAGTGGCCTGTCTTTGTGAGAGCGAGCCTGCCCCCTGGTGTTGTAGGGGGTCGGTGTTACAGAGTCCCATGTTTGTCAAGAGGTAAATCTCGTGTTAGCTAGTAAGAGCTGGTGGGACTACAAGGGGGGGGGCCAACAGCAGCACATAGGAGGAAGGGAGGAGGGGAGGGGGGTTAATGGCCTTCCTGGAGAGTCGGGGAGAGGGCTGATCTGCAGCTTCTAGAAGCCGTGGACTTTGAGCTGCTCATCCTTGGCCAGGTGAACCTGCAAAGACAGAACACGGGCTGATCAGTGAAAACGACCCCTGACCCACTTCACCAATGTTCCAAACAAAGCATGAAAATAACCCCGTCGGACTCTTCTGACTTACATCAGTGAGGAACTTGCAGATATCCTTGCGCTGGTCACCCTGCAGCTGGATCACTTCACCATACTCTGGGTGCTCGATCACAGTCCCGTTGCAGGCAAACTTCTGTTTAGGAGCAAAACAATAAACCTGTGAGTCAGACACGCCATGACCTGGCCTTCAAGACCGACTGGATAGAGAAGCATTGAAACAGAAAATCCCACCTTCTTGAAGGCCTTGACTAGCTTCTTCTTGTCATATTGGGAGGAGATGCCCTGGACAGTGGTGAGGGTCTTCCTGCCGTTCCGCTGTTGGATTCTTATGTGGATGTAGTCCTCAGTCCCAGCTGGGTGTTGGTCATCACCCTTATCAGCAAAGGGGTCTGGACAGGAGGGGGTAGAATAACAGCTTGTTATACACATGGATTCAACACCGTTCGATCGTCATACCAGTAAATGGCCCTATTTTTCTGTAATAACCAGATATTTCACATTTTATCAGTTTTTTCGACGTCAACTGAAATGAAAATCCAGATTCCCACTGTGCGGTGTCATATTTCAGATTAGAAACTGCGCAGACGTCCATGCTAAATATACAGCTAACCAGCTTACTGAGGCCTGGCAGCCACAGCTCGGCGGCGGCTTCCGGTCAGCGAACACGACCGATCCGAAGAAATGGCCCCGTCATGACGTAGAAACTTTCGTTTTCACATAAATCATAAATGTCTGCACTCGGACACGCGTCAATCAAATCAGAGTTATGGTGGATTTATTAGCAGAAACACGATTTTCACCATCGATGCTAGCACGTCAGAAGAATAGGCTAACGCGTTAGCGGGGACATGTAGGCCTAATGGCGGCCGTTCGGGCAACAAGCAGCTTGGTGACGAAGACAGAAATTCAAACCGTCACAGCGGTTCACTGCGGGTCGATGGTTCTATGGACCTGGTCCCTTGCATGAAAACGAGTTGTGACGATGACCGAAATCAAAGCGATAAAAGCTCCAGGTGAAGCTGGAGGCTAGCTTCGTTAGCCCCGCTAGCCTCGTTAGCTCCCACCCCTCCCCCACCCTGGTTCTTCGCCCTCGGATAAAAGGCACTCACCATAAGTTTGGAGGTTCTGGATAGAGGACATACGATAAGATTGGATTTCCTTTTCGGATGATAACTTGTGTAACGGGCGGTGAGTCGTCGGACTGTGCCTGTGGAGCTGTTCCTGGTCTGGTTTCTGTCGGTGGATCAACACTCGCTTCGTCACAGCTTCTCACAAAATGGAGCCTGAAGTCCTCCAGCGGCTGGAAAACAAGCTTTTATTGCCCCGCCCCGAAACTGACGTCACCGCGTCGCCACGTCACCAGCCAGCCACGCCCCAATAGGTGCCACTTTACTGGAATGGTGACGTCACCATTTGAGAATATGGTCAACAGGAAAAATACAAAACTTATATTTAAGAATATTTATTTTTTAATAGTTAAATTTACACTTACTGCAAAGGTACTAGTTATTATTAGCAGTAGTGTTTTATATATTTAGGCGGATCGATGTATAGACAGATGTATAAACGTAGAGGTGTACTCACATACAAGAGGTAATTAAGAGTAACAGTTATAAGAAATGTATTAAAATATTACTTGTAGCACAAATTCTATTTTTCATATTTTGTAGATAAATCAATATAGGCATTCTATGGAGGATGTATAAATATTTAAAGTAGTCAAAAAAACACTACTTAATGGAGAAACAACTTAAAACTGTATTTTGCTCATACTGCATATTATATATATATAAACATATAAACATAAATCTTAGGCCGATACATATTTGTGCTGTCTATCATGTAATAATGTTAGCCCTACTTTTTACAACCCATTTCTTCTCTAGTGAATATGTTCAGCTACACGCAGCATGTATTGCATTGTCTTGGGTGAGGGGTCCTCACATGAATGAGGCTTCTACCCTGTTAATATGGTTCTTACTCTTGTTGAGGGTTAACAGGGTGTCACACCTTGTTAAGCCTTATGAGACAAAGTGTGATTTGTGAATATGGGCTATACAAATACATTTTTATTGAGACAAGCGACATGTATAGAACAAGTTTTTACCGCAGAGTCAATTTATTTTTCAAATAAAATAAAAAAAATATCAAATCATCAGTCTGAAGCGCATGTTAAACTTTTATCAACTGCATGTATTAAACAGTTACACACCAAAAATAATCTTGAGGAATAAAAAAACAGGCCATAAAAAATACCAAATAATTCTTTATTGAAGGTCTCATTTTTGGATCACATGGGAAATAAACATGTCATGGTACAGAGCATGAGACTGTAGCAACCGTACCACTGGTAGTCACAGGAGCTTTCTGGAGAATACTGGATACATCCAAGCACTCAGCAGAGCAACACGCCACCTTAACAGCTAACCAGCAATATTCAACTGCTACACAACTGCGCCTAGTGCACAAAAACACATACAGGCAGGATTAGGATCAGAAATTAAAAAAAGAAAAATGAAGAACAAAACAGTGTCTAAGAGTGCAGCAAATGATATCCTTTAAAATAAAATGACTCGAGGAGACGAGTTTTACCTTAAAATCGGACATGACACATTCTACACATCGATGACCTTTACCCACACTTGAAAGTTGCACTCAACTTACTGTACTTCACATGTGATTATATTTAACTTGAGTTAGAATAAACAACTGTCCTGACTACACAGACAACACCCTGAGCGGCAGCAACCAAAGGAAGGAAGCATTCGTGTTGTTTAATAAGGGATTACTTCAATTTAACGAGTTAACTGGTGTGTGAGAGAGAAATAAATAAGGGAAAACTTAAGGCTTTTCCTTACATTTACTATGGTTCGGGTCACTTTGGGTGTCTTTTTATTCCAGACTGAAAAAGAAATTTAGGAGTAAATGTTTGAAGTGAGGCCCTGATGTTTGTGTCTCATTATGTTGACGCCTGTATCACAGAGTGAGATTACAGAGAAGCTAGCATAAAACAGCAGGTCCCCCCCAGGTCAACATTTCTACAACATGAACGCTTGCAATAAAGAACTCAAAAGCAAGCGAGACCCTGCAGAACTCACTCCATGATACAGGCTGCAGAGAGGACGCTGCGAGTATCTAGTATCTAGTCTGAACACGACCTCCACCCTTTTTATAAATGATAAAACGTTATGAAAAAGAAATAAAAAAAATTCACAGCACATCGATGACATGAAAAAAAAAGCTGTACTGAAGCTAAATAAATGAGAACAAAGCATGGATAACACAGTAATAACCTTTAACAGCCGTACACGTCGCTCGTGTGGGATCCTGTCTAAGAAGTTCTGACGCCATCACCTGAAACTGCCAAAAGAAGGAACAGTTAGAAAAATTGTTTTATGAGACAATAACTTTGACAAACCTCCAGTTTTGAGCTGGACCAACAGACGTCTTTGTTAAAAATCACTTGTGCAGTTTATGAGACGATGTTTATTTTGCTGAACTTAACTCATTGGAAACAGGAAGCAACATTAATGATCTAAAATCAACTTATCCTTTAAATCTCACGTGAAACGATGTCACATGTTTGATTCCTCATATCTACACGTTTCTGGTGAAAGCACGAAGCTATGGAGGGAACAGTCGTGAATGTGGGTGTGTTACCAGCAGCCAATAGCTCTGAATGTGCACCATGCCCCTCGGTGACAGAGTCGACAGTGACCAGCAGCTCAACATGGAGCGCCATGACAACAACCTACTCTCTGTTGTCGAGGACGTCTCACCACCAGCTTCGCCTATGGATTTAAACAACGAACTGACAGAGCGCCGATAACTCACTTTATAGTCACAGGGAGGAAGTTAAAAATTCCATAAAGCTTTCTGATATGACGGTCATTGAGTAAATGCCCTTGAGTGCAGGGTGGGTCAAACAGTTGAAAGGGTTTTACAGGAAGAGAAAACACCTCCATCAGATCTACAAGATTGAAAAGTAAACACGAGAATAGGTGAAATTAGACAAAATGGGGATGACTTGAGTCTGGACAAACCTTAACTCCTCTCCAGCACCACTACCCTAACACCCTCCTCCTACAGGACAGCTGATGCCCGAGGGGCAGATGGAGGAGTGGTACCTCAGCACTAAACCAACATTCAAGATTTGTTTTAACTGTTCTTAAACACTGTCTCTACTGACCAGGCCAGACAGGTTTTTCTTAGGAGAGACGCTGCTATTTAAAGTTTGGATTTAATTTGGTCTTGAAATTACACCAGACACCGGCTGAATTATCTGCAGAAAAGGGGGGTTAGGGAAATAAAACTTGAATATGAAATGTCTCAGTGCTTTGAAATCAAACTCACCTGCTGCTGATGTGCAGAGCTCTACGGGGTTTCACCTCCGTTTTCTGCTGCGGACTTGGGCTGGCTTTTAGACCTGGACCTAGACTCTCTTTTGGAGGCAGGGGTATGGCTTCTGGACCTGGACTTTGACTTGGATTTTGATCTGGAGCGAGAATGGGACTTGGGCTTGGTGGTCTTGCTCCTGGGAGAGTGGGACTTGGATCTGGAGTAGGAGCGGGATCTGCTGGAGCGGGATCGGCTGCGGGAACGAGAGCGGCTCCTGCTGCGGGATCTGCTGCGTCTCTTGTGTCTCGGGCTGCGGGAAGAGCTGAATACATTCAGTGGGTTGTGTTAACATCAGCAAAAGTGAAAACAGCTGGAACTGAACTGAGAGAGACTGGGACCTGAAGGGAGTCCCACGGACAGCCCAACAGATATCAGAGCTCCACTTCCATCATAGATAATAAACTGACATCCGCAGATCAGATGTCCTGAGATTATCAACCTGATTACTGCAAAAATAAAATACACCTCAGATTTATTGCGCTTGTAGGTTCCCTCCCTGCTCAGGTCACAGTTTGAGGCAAAGGCCGATCTTTTGTTATAAGAGCCACTTTGGAACTGTAACCGAAACTAAACTCACATAACTTCTAACTAAGCTTTCAGGAATGTTTGACTTACTTTCATTAAATTAATTGTTTTTATTTATATATATATATATATATATATATATATACACACACACACAACACACTTTCACTGCTTTATCTCATGTGGTTGTATATATATTGTTGGGCAATAAGTAACGTTTTTAAGAATAATGCTATAAATATATATAGATATATAAATATATAGAGAGAGAGTTTATGATGGTAATTGTAAGAAAACTATTAGAATGAGTTATTAATCAGGGCTTTGTGGCTCGGGTACTATCTGAGCACATGTGATGATCAATACTGGATCAGGACTTTCTCCTGGTGGATTCAGGAGTTTCGTTATTTACGGAGAAAACTGTTAATGATTTATTTACATTTATTTTAGATTGGGTCTGAGTCGAGCTGTGAAGTGAAACCCACCGTTTTAAATCAACACCACACGTCTTCTTGTGTTTTGGTCGAGGACAAAGCGAAAAGCCTGATTTTACCGCGTCGCACTCATTCAACTGGTTCTTACCTTCTGCTTCGGCGGCCATAACCTCCGCTCCTCCGGGGCGCTCCTCCTCGCCGTCCTCCTCCTCCGCCTCCACCTCCTCCACCGCCGCCGCCGCCTCCTCCACCTCCTCCTCCGTTGTGGGAATCCGGGGGTCTACCGTACCGGGCCATCTGAACCCGGAGCTCCCGTCCGTCCAAGAGCGCGCCGTCCATGGCGTCCATCGCGTCCTCGGCGTCGCGTTTGTCGTGAAAACGCACGAAGGCGAAGCCGCGGCTCTCCTTCGTGTATCGATCCCGGGGGATGTACACGTCTCCGACCCGGCCGTACTTCTCGAACACCCGTCGGAGGGTTTCTGGGGAGGTCCGGTACGTCAGGTTGTCCACTTTGAGCGAAGTCATGCCGTCGACGTCCGGCGGAGGCCTTCCGTAACTCATGGCGAGGAGCCCGCGAGGCCTGGTCGCCTTCGAACGAGCAGCTGGAGTCTTCGCGGGGGTTGAAAAAGTCCACTCACACGGTTTAAAGTCGAACTCTGCACTTGTGACGGATTTAAATCTTCACAAACCTGAATATTCTTCAGTTTCTGGATCGGATCAGATGCTGCAGCTCCGGAGCAGGCGGAACTTCTGCTGCTTCTTCTTCTAATGCTTCTTCCTCCACCTCCTCCTCGCAGGTTTAATGGCGGTTGGTTATCAGCGCATTACCGCCACCACCTGGAGAGGAGGGGGAGTCACAATGGACTTTTACCTAAATTCGGTTCTTGACCTTTTTAGAAACCTGAATGTTTCCTATATCCTGCACCACCTATAATAATATAATAATACATGTATTCATACAGCAGTGACCCTTATTGATCCAGAGGGAAATTTAGATCAATAACAACACGTTAGCATTAAAAAAATACTTTGGATAAAACCATAAAACTGGGAGTATAATAGAAGAACCAATGGTGGTAAAAAAAAAAGAAGGATAAAATGAATTAAAAGCAAAATGATAGAAATAGGTGTTGAGTTTTTTCTTGAAACTATCAACAGTTATCAACATGTTTTTTCATACTATTGTAAAATAATATCATTAATATATACATTTCAAGGTGTTTTCTACATGTATATATGTTTTCACACTAGTGTAGATTAATATCATTAATATATGAATTTAAAATTCTACATGTATAATATGTTGTTTTATTTTTGATCGGAAGTTGCGCAAGTTATCTTGTTGTGCTAATTAGCTAGCATGCTAGCTGGAGCAACTCCTGAATGTTTTGAGAACAACGAACATGATTTAAAATAACGTGTTTGGTTTTACACGAGGCGTCTGATCAACCGCCCTGGAATAAAAACTGTATTCATCACGATCCTCTGATGCGGAACTTCTGCTGCGCTAAACCTTTGTGTGTCTGCGGGTTCATGCTAAAGGCTAACGGGACAGCTAGCTGGTCAGCTGACGCCCTCACGTGACAGCCTCCGGCTCAGCTGCTGTTTCCCGGTGCTGCGGAGAGAATTACTTCAGGAAACCGGTTGTTCAGGGCGGACACCGTCATGTCTCCGGTAGTTTACAGGTCACTCGGGCCAGAGGAGGATTCCTGAGCCACAGCTAACGATGCTCAAAGCCCAGTGAGTCCAGAGAGCAGCCGCCTCGCTTCGCTCCGCCGCCGGTGAGTTGAGATTCACTTTAGTTTGATAATGTTGGACACTTTGAGAAGACAGACGTGTCTCATGTGACTCGTCCGTGTCTGGACCAGTTCCTCTTACCCTCCAGAACCGAACCCCCTCTAGAAACCCTGTCAATGAACCGTTGATCTGATGATAGTCAGTCCTCACTTCTGATAGAACACACATGGAAGGGTTTCAATGATCCAATGCAACAAGTTTGTAACTCGGTGTAAAACACACGAGCCCAGCAGCACCGTGTCACCGAAACGTGGATCTTTCTCACGGATCATCCGCCAAAACACATCGAGACCGGAGGCGACGAGGTGTGAGAACCAGTTCACATAGTTGTTTCTGGATTAAATGTTTGCGTGTGTGTGGTCGGTTGTGGGCCGATGCTTTCAGCAGGTGCTGCCCGATCATTAGTGGCTCAAAGCTTTAATGAGTCGTCACTATCCTTTAGTCTGTCTGCGTTTGTCTTAAAACAACTGATTTCTGAACCTAGTGTGGCACGAAAATATAGAGTCATGTTATCCTTCTATTTTAAGGCTAAGCTTTGATACAGCCAGTGCATCAAAGCTTCTTGGATATTTCACACTTCTTGTATTTGTGTTCCTTCTTTTCCTTCCCTCCTCAGATGTGCCGTTCACTCCAGTAGAGTTTTTTTTCGTCTTCACTTCCTCAAACAGCTTCCAAAATGAATCCAGAGGGGAAGAAGCTCCTGAACATCATCATCCTGGGCTTCGGCTTCATGTTTATGTTCACTGCTTTTCAAACATGTGGAAACATAGAGGTGGGTTGGATCTATTTACAGATGCACAGTCCCCATCGATAAAACACAATTAAACACTTTCTTTCATGCGTCTTTGTCTTTACAGCAAACGGTTCTAAAGAGCTTCAACAGCACCGAGTTCCACGGGAGCGGATACACAAGGTGAGGAACCCTCACTCACACATCACGAGTGTCTTACAGTGTTTGTCACTGATGCAGCAGCACACAGTGGTTGTGCAGATGTTTCGCTGAGACCTGGTGAGACTTCAGTCTCCTCAGGTTATCAGAGCTCTCACCCAGACATTGGTTTTCAAAAGGTCGAGGGTCTGAATCAGTTTTTCCTTCACTGTCTCACTGCAGAGTCGTGTCCTCGACAACAATGTTACTGACACATAAAGTAAGAGTTTGGAGGTCTGGTGTGACAGACTTTAGATTTAACTGAAGAAGTGACAAGTCACAGATGTGTGGAAATCGCTCGGAGGTCTGTGCTACAGGTTTGTTTTTATCGTGATAACTTCCTTTTCATGATGCTCTAGGTGCCACCGTTACTGTGTTTTGATCAGCGCATGTTGTTGTATTCTGTTGAGTTGTAGCAGCTCAGTTGCTGTTTGAAGTTCTCCTGCAGGACATCGCGTCGCTGCTCGGAGGTTGGTAGAGCTTGGATTGCGAGGAGGTTTCCTTGGTGAGATGAGCTGGAAGCTGCACCTTTGAGCTCTTCTCGGAGAGAGGAATCGGAAAGAGGCTGGACAGCCTTCTCCTCTCGAGGGTGTCGTAGAAAGAGCGGTGTGCTCCTCTCGGAGAGTTGGATGGAAAGAGAAGATGTGAGCTGGAGAAGCAAAACTTCTCCCCTCGACAGGTCGCATGGAAAGAGAGAGAATTGGCCCGGTGACCTCACAGGTCATGGGGCCCAGAGTGACCAATAGGAGTTGAAACTTGTGTCTCCTGTCGGTTTTCACACCTCTGTGTGACGTTGTTCTGGAGGCTCTGGTTTTCTCTAGAACAAAGGGACATGCGGCTTCAGGCTTTTGACTGCACATGGAGGCCGAACTTTGTTTCACAAAAACCATGTCCCAACAGTATGTTGTTAGTTAGCTTCTACTGAACTGATGCCATGAAACTTGGTGGAAGGACCTTTTCGATCTGGATCAGGGGGCGGATCCAGAGAATAGTTAATAGAACTTAATTTAAGAAAACAGACATGTTTAGAGGACGGCGATAAGAGCTCCACTGAGTTTTAGTTCTAGTTCTTCTGTTTCCCTTTCCTCAAACTGTCTGTCATGGGACGAATGAAGTATGTTGAGTTGAACAGTCTCCATCATAAAGTTCTCCCCAGACGGGGCCATGTGATTCTTTAATTGTTGCTGTAAGGATATTTGTTTGCAGCAATAATCACAGGGTATTTCTACAGACTTGTATAAAGCAAACAGACAATAACTCACTTACAATAAATTCTACTGGTCAAATAATCCACTCACACCAGCTCACATCTGATTTAATCATAATTCACTCCCGGGTCAAGTGACTCTGCAGCAGACACAGGTTTTTATCGGCTCCGATCGGCCGTGATGGAAACATGAGGCCCGGGTGAACTTGCTAATTAAACAAGACAGTGAGGTGAGAGGGCGTTTGTGATGTTGAACATGACAGACAGGGGAAAGACAGACAGACGCACTCCTACTGTCACGAGGAAAGAAGCGAGTTTACCTGTGTTCAAAAGTTGACCTGCTAATTCTGGTGTAAGAGGTCAAACTGTTGTCTGTCACGCAGCATGGCCATCATCTATGGAGTTTTCTCTGCGTCCAACCTCATCGCTCCGTCAGTGGTGACCATCATTGGACCACAGCTCTCCATGTTCTTCAGTGGGCTTCTGTACAGGTAAGCACTCACTGACTTGCATATTTCCTGTCCGCACCTGTTTCTGCTGAATCAGGCTCCTGACTCGTCTTCACGTTGTTTCCACAGCGGCTACATCGCTATGTTCATTTACCCGTACACGTGGAGCTTCTACACAGTGTCTGTGTTGGTTGGAGTAGGAGCAGCAGGTAACGACACATGATCCAACATTTGATTTTGGAAACAAACAATTCTCCTCTGCATGTATGTGGATCAGTGCTTTTGTTCTCTAGTGCTCTGGACCGCGCAGGGAAACGTGCTCACCATCAACTCCACTGACAACACCATCGGAAGAAACAGCGGCATATTCTGGGCTCTGCTGCAGTTCAGGTAAACTCAGGAGTTATTAGTGATATGATGGGTCCTTTCCTCATAAAATCCTAAAAACAAGCTTCTCTTTAGTTTAAATTCAATAATGAGTAAGAAGAGCAACAATTCAAATATAGTAGAAAAGTTACAACATTTATTAAAAACCCCCGTGTAGAAGCACTCATAATGTAGTGAGGAACCCTGGGGTCCCTCTGGGGTCCCTCTGGGGTCCCTCTGAGGCCCGTTCAGTAATCTGTTCACACACTAATTCAATATCATTCATGTCTCTGCAGCTTGCTCTTTGGAAACCTCTACATATACTGTGCCTGGCATGGACACGTTCACATCACAGGTACCTGCCTCATATGAACACTTTACATTTACTGCTCGTCACTGGTTCCCATGGTTACATCCCATGAGAAGTTAAGTGTGACTCGTGTTTTCTGTCTCAGACAAAGACCGGCAGACGGTTTTCATCTCTCTGACCGTGATCAGCCTGGTCGGCTGCTTCCTCTTCTTTCTGATCCGGAGGCCCGACCCTGAGACGTCTCCCTCCTGAGGTGACGGAGTCGCTGCTGCAGGCCGAGTCCACAGAGAGCTCCACTGATACGTATGTTTCATATGTTTGTTTGACAGGAACAATGCATTTCAGTTACATTTCTGTAAATACGAGTAAGTCAAACATCAGTCAACATTATTCAACAAGCCTGAGAAAGAGCAGCACTCAGACGTTACCCTCGTGTTCTTCACTGGAGGAAGATCTCAGCTGATTCTCTGGTTTGTTATAAGAAGAGGGGCGGAGCCAAGATGCTTGTTGTCACAGACTCAGTAAAGATGGACGACCTCGTGCCACTATCCAGAAAAATTAAGCCAGTATATTAGATAGGCCGGCTGCACTGGTGAACTCAAAGATGCTGTTATATGATAGAGGAGGTGCAGACCTGGAACCTCGGGTCAGGACTGAAACGTTAGATGAACCAGAACCATCTCGAGCCTCTCGACATCTTTAAAATAAGATGTCCACAAACACAACGTAGCCTGTAAACGTCCTGGAAAATAAACCATTTAAAGCCAGATGGAGCCTCCAGTCACCCACCAGCACCTGAAACGATTTATTATTTTATCGGACCAGTAAAGGACGGGACAGTTGACCTTTAACTGTAAATGTTGTCCTTTCCTACATTTCTCTTTGACTCTGCTGTGATACAGTCGCCGCAGCAACCGAGTCCAGTGAAGAGATGAGTGGAAAGGTGAAAATGTCTGAGAGAAAATACGAGCCTGTGAATGCTGGAGTTGTTCAAGAGAAGATCTTCCAGTTAAATCAGTGTCGGGTTCACTGGTGTCTCATTTTGTGTTTGTGTGGTTCTTGCAGCTCACCTCACTCAGGCCTCTGCTCACAAGCTCTGGATGCCTTCGGTAAGTTTATTACATGAACCTGCACCTTCGTGAGATTTTATCCTTTACTGTGACACAACCGTCTCTGATATCAACATCCACTTTGTTGTTCGCAGTTCAAGCGTGTAAGATATTTGTCACCAAAGAGATGCTGCTGCTGAGCTTCACCATCGGATACACAGGTGAGTGGGATGAGACGTTTTGTGGAGGCGGACGTCGAACTGAACCGATGATGAAACCGCTGCTCTGTCTCCATCAGGCTTGGAGCTCACTTTTTACAGCGGGGTGTACGGGACGTGTATCGGCGCCATGACAGGGTTTGGCAAAGATGCAAAGAGTCTGATTGGCATCTCTGGGATTTTCATCGGCATAGGGGAGATCTTAGGTGAGTTGTCTGAGCGGTGTCTCGTCCAAACATTCATTTATAATATGTCACATGTTTGTCACATGAAAACGCTGGAGAGAGAACGAGGAAACGACCTGAGCAAGTTGTGTTCCCTCCCTTCCTCTGTCTGGCCAGGAGGGGGCGTGTTTGGGATGCTGAACAAGAGTAACCGCTTTGGGAGGAACCCTGTGGTGCTGCTGGGACTCATCACTCACTTTGTGGCTTTTTACCTGATTTTCCTGAACATTGCCAGCGACGCTCCGCTGGCCCCGGAGGAGGGAACCGATCTGCAGGCCTACATCACCCCGAGGTACGAGGAGCCACGTTCAGAGACACCGTTCAGACCTGAGGGCATGGACGGACTATTAGAGGATGAGCCCCGGGCACAGATATGGAAATTGTTCATAGTTTGGTCCATGTCCCATCTGCAGTGGGTATTCATGACCTATACTGCAGCCAGCCACATGGGGGCGATCCAGATGATTTGGCTTTTCTTACGGGAGCTCTCGTGTCGTCCATCTTTATTCAGAATAATTGGTTTTCATAAACTGTTCTTTAAGGAAACTTTAACGTCTGTGTTTTGTGTTCAGCGTTGCCGTGGCGATGCTCTGCAGCTTCCTGCTCGGTTTGGGCGACAGCTGCTTCAACACGCAGCTGCTCAGCATCGTTAGCGTCATGTTCCGCGACAACAGTGCTCCGGCCTTCGCCGTCTTCAAGTTCATCCAGGTGACTTTAAATCTGCCTGCTGATATGTTCATATTTAGATTGCATTACATGTTTCCTCTTGTGTTGTATCCGAGTTTCATTCTTCATTGTTTCCATTTGACTCATTTATTGTCCCGTGTTAATTCCCCTGCAGTCCATCATGGCCGCTCTAGCCTTCTTCTACAGTAACTACCTGCTGCTGCACTGGCAGCTGCTCATCCTGGTCCTGTCGGGTTTTGTGGGCTCGATGTCGTTCTTCGTGGCCGAGTGGATGGCCGAGTCCAGCAGGCGGGAATCAGACTACGACAGCATCTGATCTGCTTCCCATGAAAAGAGCGAAGTCGACAGTGAAGGTGTCGAACACGTCTCACAGCCGGATTCCTCTCGACTCCACACGCTGCTAAAAACACATCAGAGAGCTTCACTGTTAAACTGCTGACATCATCATTAGGAACACACACACACACACACACACACACACACACACACACACACACACACACACACACACACACTGTGGTTTATTCTGACACACGGCCACGAAAAATACGCTTCTACTTTACCTTTTTTAGTTTGGTCCATGTCCCATCTGCTGACATGGAGGAGGCCGGTTGACGACCTGCCAGGGGGCGATTGAGATACTTTGGAGCTGTCATGTCGTCCGTGTGGATTTGGAGCCTGGTTTGACTGAGCTGGTTCTCTTTAGTCACACATTGATGTTTTTTTTCTCTTTCATGGGATTTAATAAAAGTTAAAAATAGAATAATTCCTGATCCTCACAAAAACATGATGTTTGCTCGAATCCAGCTTTGAAAGTCTCTCCTCCGTACGTCTGACACAATATTCTTCTTCCCTCTGAAGCTCAAGAGACACAAAGATTCAGTCCACGTGATTCAGCCGTGTTGTGTTTCTACCGTTCGTCCTTCTTTCCAGCTCCTGTCACAAATATCAGTTTCAATAGAACTTTAGCGACGTGACGTGAAACCTGACGGGACTTTGGCTTAAACACATTTCAGCATGACGAGCAGTTTAAAGAGAAACACGTTCATGATAACAACACGGGATTTACCAAACAAGACCTTAACTTTTATCTGTATGTTTTATTTCACGTTGTCACAGAGCTGCTGACGCGGCTGCAGATTCAGTCTTTTCTTTTTAATCTCCAGCGTTGTACGAACATTCCCCTCCTATCCTCTCTCCTTTCACTCTGATGTGATGCTGAACACGCGTCGTCTGGTCTAATGTTGTGGTGCAAAAAACTGATGCTGTAGTTTTTTTTTTGTTCTTTCTTTTCTGAATGACAGCACATATTGTGGGTAATAGTCAAATAAAACACGAGGCTTTGGGTTTGCACACGTTTTATTTTATGTCCCAAATCAAATCTCAAGGATATTAAGGGAACTGCATGTGAACTTTGAAAATGATTTTATACTTGAGTGACACCCCAACCTTCGCTTGCTTGTTTTTATTATCAATAAAATGTTATTTTGAACATAAATGGTGTGTTCACTGGAATAAACTGTGAAATATTTGGTTACAATAATCTGAGCTGAGCTGCAGTTAAAGGGAAAGAGCCAGAGGATTCATTTGAAACTTTAATTCAAACCTTGTATTTGTTTGCTCTCCTGTGTCTGATGTTACCACTCGTCCGTTTGACAGTTTAATGGAAAATGATTCACACGTTGAAGTTTCTACCTTCTGATGATTATTCTTTAATAATAATCTTTACTCATCTTTCAGCCAATAGACAAACCCTACATTAACAGAAACAATAAATAAATACTGTAAAATATAAAATCAATTTGAAATTCAAGTCTAGTTCTGATACTTGTACTGACGCTACAGTAGATTATATATTTCAAACTCCACTACATTTATTTGATAAAAGTCTTAAATACTAAATATAATCAACTAACTAAAGTCAAGTTATGCTGCATGAGCATAGATTAGACGACCCACCTGTACAGGTTGTTAAATTAGAGTAAGTTATTATTAATTAATAATGTGTTCATAGGAAGTTTGACATTTTTCTTGTTTCCTGAAGAAAGCCTGACTGGCCTCTTGTTGCCTAGCAACCGGTAACGCTGCCAGCATGGGAATCCGGGCGTCAATAGGAAATGGTTAAATACTACATCTGGTCCATCCTTCAAAATAAAATACCTTACTTAGTGTGAATTTATTATTATTTATTTCTCAACAGAGTAAAATAAGAGAATAAAGAGAAATTAATAAGATATTATCCACGTCCACATTTTGTTTAAGTAAAAGAAAAACTTCACTGAAGAAAAGTAATAATTAAAACGTCAGTTTGTTGTTTTCTCTTTTGGTCTTTAGTATAAACTTTAGCTTGTTAGTTAAAAATGAGTTTGCATTAAATGACCAAACTTAAACAGATGTGACGCTCACATTATCTTTGCAACACAATTTAGTTTTCAAACTGAGACATGTTTAAAAGATGTTTTCACAGTTTCCAGTGATGACACGGAATCCGTAATAAACAAATTTAATTTGGACTTTTACATTCACAGATTTAACGATATTTAGATATTCTGTTTGATTCTCCTCAAAGCTGAAGGAATTGTCTCTAAAGCTAAATTCTGTTCAAACGTCTGTGTTTTACTTTGAAGGGGGGGTGTGTGTGTTTCCTGTGGGAGTCTGTAGTTTGATTCCTCTGACTTGTCTCAGAACTTGTTTTCATCCAGTGAACGAACCTGAGATTAGTTTGATACCGGAAACTGTGACTGACCCTCAGACACCACGCTGACTGGATGTACCTTTGTTTACATTCATTTATCTTTTATATATATTTCTGTAGCTTTATTTACGTTACAGTGAAGTTGTACATGTAGTTTAAGCTAGCAGAGGTTAGCTAACTTTAGTAACTCAACTTATGTTAATAACTATGCTAACTTTAATAACTTAGTTAACTTCAGTAACTTTGTTAACGTTGATAACTTAACTTAAACAACTTAAATAGAAGAGTAAACTTTGAGTAAATCCAAGATGTCTGAGGACGTGTTCACCCTGGATGAGTTGTTGGATTTATCCATCGGGACGCCTCAGGGCACCGTTAACTTCACCGCCCTCCACGCGCTGCTCCGCGCGGTGCTCCGGCAGCTGGGGATCCGGGAGCTGAAGACCCGCTGGAGGGACTCTCCCTCCGGCCACACTGCGGGGGGTGTCCCCGGTCCCGCAGAGGTGGGACCGCTCCAGGTGGAGGGGGACGTGGAGGAGCTCCAGGAGCGGGCCGCCTCAGCCTCAGACCCGGGCTCCTCACCCGAGAAGCTCCGGTCCCGCATCCAGAGCTGCGAGGACGGTGTGTCCGAGGTGAGGAACCCAACAGCTTCACCCAGTTGAAGTTCTAACTGTAAACATATAAAACTGCTTCATTTAGTCATTTAATGAACCTTGAATCCTACAATATATCATTATATATTATATAATGTGTTGAAAAGTGCTTTATGATAATAATCATCATAATAATAATAACGACCAATTTATGAAATCAAATTGTTTACTTAATTAAAATGACAAATTTCCTCTGTGTAAATACTGACATTAAAAATGATAATAATAAAAATACACAAATATTACTTTACACTTGTAATTGAGTAGTTTTATTTTGCAGAATTACAATACATTGATAAAGTCTCTGAATTCTCACATCTGATTATACTTTATCTAGTGATGATGTTATATGATGATACTTCACAGTTTCTATATTTGCAGATATAAAACTTTTATTTGACAGAATAGAACATGCAAAGAAAAGTATTATTCTATATGAATGTTATGTAAACTCAAGTTCTATATATTTATGTTATTTTATTTATACTCCAAAGAAATATGAAATAATCGTAGTGTTTTTTAAACCGAAGGAGAAAGTTTGTTGTGATGGAGGAACAGGAGCAGCTCCTCTTTCCACCGCGGCCCGGCCGGCTGCGGATCCCGTACAGATCATTGTTGATCACACTCAGGAGACAGTGGAGAAGTGATGGATTGTGTTTCTCTCAGTTTGTCGACATGTTTAGGTGAAGTTGTGTCGTAGCCACACCCAGGAAGTGATTTCACACCAGGTGCTTGTGTTTTGTCGTCTGTTGTTCAACACGTGTGTGACATCACTGCGCGGCGCCACCTGAGCTGCGACTCGTTTCAAAGGTTCAGTTCAGATGAAGAGGTTCAGCAGCAGCTTGTATTTGAATCCACTTTCCTGCTCGTCCTGGATGTTTGTGAGTTTCTCTTTGACTCTGAGGCAGATGATCCTCTTCTTCTTCTCTTCCCTCTCTGGCGGCTGCGGTGAACCTTTCAGCGTCGTGTTGAGCTGTTGATGACAGAACAGAACAATAGGAGATGGGCGCCACCCTGACATCTCAAATGACCCCTGCGTGTCTCCGTTCAGGTTTCTGTTGAGCTGCTGGTACTAAGAGCTGAAGATGTGAACGTCAGCACCATGCAGACCATCAGCTGTTCTCTGAGGAACGTCTGTTCCATCACAGGAGAACGTTTGAGGTGTTTTTGTGACGCTGTCCAGACTTCCTGTCTCTCTGCTGATGTCGTCCCTCCTCTGTGAGATGGGGGGTAATTAGTCCCCTGCAGAGATGACTCTGGTTGTCAGGGGATGAATAGCTCTCAGGTGAAAAGCAGGACATCGTGCAGGTGATGCCGCGTCTTTCAGAACTCCACCTGAATCATTCATGTCCTCGGTGGTCAACTGGTGTATCCGCTGACTTAACCATGACGAGGTGACCCGGCGTCACCTCGTCCATCTCTGTTCACCCCTGTTTTTTATTCAGTGCTCATTTTTCAGATGCATCAAAGTCAGCGACAAACAGAACTTCTATCAAACAACAAACCAGAGAGAAAGAGTCGTAATGATTCTAATAATGGTATCGACATCACGTAGTTACTGGGAGATGTGTATGGGAGAGATTCCCTTAAATTACAATGTTCCACATCACACACACACACACACACACACTCATACGAGTACATGTCAGTCCTTGAATATGTCTGATAACATCAATAAGTGATTCTCTGAGAAATCAGTGAAAGTGTGAAGAACGTTCTGTCTCAGTGTTTTAGAGAATCTGCTTCTGCACCAGAGTGATTAAACTCCGTCCAGTAGTTTTGTGTCGTCTCGCTCACAGACACACAAACGTACAAAGGAACAGGGGTGACAACATCACTAAAAGCACTAATAATATAAACACTGTCTCTTTTCTACAGTCACCACTAAACCACACGACGTGTGTCGGTTCGTACACTAGGGGGCACTCTCAAACAAAGTTTTATTACCTCAGACAAGGAGGTTATGTTTTCACCCCCGTCCGTCTCTGTTTGTTTGTTCACACTGAAACTAAAGAGATTTCCAGTAAATTGGTGGAAGGATGTGGTTTGTGTCAGAGAAGGACACTTTACATTTCACTGCATGTTTTTGAACATTTTCCCTTTTTTCCCAGAGAATAATTCATGGATAAATAATCAGACATATTTAGAGGAGTGATATTTCTGAGTGTGTGAGTTGGTGCAGCTCATTTTGAATTGAACTGTTGGACCTTGATGGAGGAACGAGCTCGACCGAGTTCTGGTGGAAAGTGTGTGGAAGTTCCTGATGTGACACAGTGAGAACGTCTGAGTGACGTTTCCTGTTCAAAGTGCAACAATAATCAGATTCTGTTAATGGCTGACTTTCTTATTGAGGCAGCAGCTTAAAGAGTAACGAAGGCCACTTCTGTCCAGGAGGTCGTTTCTCATTCTCATAAGAATATCTTTAAAAACACACACATATATATATATATATCTTTAGGAATCATTAATTATTCTCTCTTCTACGTGTACGGCTCCTCTTCTTCATCCTGAGATGTTTGTGTTCTTCCAGTTTCACGTCCGTCACGTGTTAGAAACCTCATCAACACGTCCACTCGCTCACTGGGAAGCTTCCACACATTGTCCTGCTGTTTCCTCACATGGACTCAGGAGGACATGTTACACACATGTTACCAGGAGGCTGCAGGAGAAGATCCAGAACATGTCCAGAGACACTGACTCACACACATTTGTTCTCACAGACAGAACCTGCAGAACATGTCTGAAAACACTTAATTTGATATCAAATGCCACAGACCAAACCATCAGTGTTTGAATGGATCAGGTCACGTCTGACTCGTGTGTCGCTGAGTGTGACGACACTTATTAACTCTCTGTTAGTCATTCTCACCGTGAAGCCGTGTGGGGTCGCTATGCATCATTTCATGTCCCGGCACATTTGACACAAGTTAAACACGACCTCACATAAGCTCAGGAATGTCCTTTGTCACTCACACACACACACACACTCACACACACACACACACACACACACACACACACACACACACAATTAGAAAGAGCAAATGAGATGTAGCTGTTTACTGGGCCAACAATCTCTGACAGGAGTTTAAATAACGTGGCCTCACCTCTAACGTCAGTGGTTCTTCTTCCTCTTTGTTGAGTCTCTTTGTTTCGTTCCTCTGGTTGTTCCCAGATCACAGCTGGTGACGCAGCTGTGAGAACAGTCGACCTGTTTTATATCAGACCGACGGCATCTCCTCTCTCTCTTATTATTTTTAATGTTAGAAGCTTGACACATACAGTATAATGTTTTATTTTTGTGTGTAACTTCATTTTACTACGTCTCCTCGCTGCTGACACCCAGTGGCCAGATGTGTTGTGTTTTCTGTCCAGTCTGGGCTCCTGTAAAAAACATGGCTGCCTTCGTAGAGAGGACCTGCTCCTGATGTAAATATAAAGTATGTAAATATAATTCATACAGTTTGGGTGAAACACACAAGTGAAAACATCACTAGGATTATTTTATATTCAGTTTCTGCCACTAGATCCTTTCACCTGAACCTTTAAAGATGAACTGATAACATTTAGTGGTAAAAGGGTGAAGTCACTGTGACCTAATGTGATATATCACAAAATCATAGAGTGACACTTTATACTTGAGTTTTACTACCAACAAATACTCTTCATAGCTCTAATTAAAATCCTTATAAGTCATCAAACTTGTGTGTGTGTGTGTGTGCGTGTGTGCGTGTTTGCGTGTGTGTGTGCGTGTGTGCGTGTGTGCGTGTGTGTGCGTGTGCGTGTGCTCCTTCTAGGCCATGAGGCTCATACAGGAGCTCCATGAGCAGAAGGACGTCCTGGTGGACGAGGTGAACGAGCTCCACCAGCAGCAGAAGGTGAGACGTCTGAGAAAATCCAGTTTCTACTGTCAACTGGTCAAAACTGTCAAATAATAGTAAAAATACTTGTGATGAATAATCTTCCACCTTTACATTTAAAAGTATTTCCCCCAGAAAAGAGAGAAATAATTTATTATTATTTATTGATTATTGTTGAATTCTCTCTTAAAGACACGTTTTTACAGATGTTCGGATCTTACCGTCTATTTGAATCATTATATAATCTTACATTTTATCTTGTCTCTTTTTTATCTGTAGCCTCTTTTAGTTTTGTATTTGTGCTCTAATGCTGTGTGATCTTCAAAATGTTTTTAAATTGTTCTTAGCTTTTTAATGTTTATAACGATAAGATCATTTGTAATTTTCTGACGTATTTAAGACTTAATCATAATTGACTCATCATGTCTGGATTTCCAAACGCAACATGTGGACATGCTCTTCCTTCTGTCCTGTGTCCAGATGTTTGCGGAGACGGCCACTGCTGTGGAGACGTGCTGCCACTGTGTGGACAACCTGGACGAGTCTCTGGTGAGTGGGTGTGAGGAAGAGTGCAAGATGAAAACACCGTTCATCAGCTGCACTGCTCACACCGACTCTATCTCCGGCCCATTTTTCCACAATTAATATGTTAATCTCTTGTCACCTCGCTGTGGCAGAAAAGTCTGAGGGACTCGTTTCACAAGTGTCCAGAGCCTGAGGAGCTGAGAGGCTGCGTGACCTGGGACGTGCTGCAGTCGGTTCTGCTCAGCGACACAGAAAACCTTCACAAGGTGAGAGACAGACCCTGGGGGGGGGGGGCAGCGTTCAGGTCAGGCTGCATCACGAGCGCTCAGCGTTTCTTAAGCTTCAGATCCCAGCACAGCTGCTTTCTGGGCTCAAACAGCCACAGGCCTCGTTCTTATTATTTACAGTGTGTGAGGTTTATATTAACACTCCAGAGAAATGTGGAGACATCTGTGTCAGACAGAGCAGCCATTGGCTGATTTCTCCACATCCAGAAACAACCAACCACAGCACAGTATGAATTGAGCCTCCCTTTAACATTTAAAATCATGTGCACACAGAAATGAACGGAGGCAGAATGAAAACAAAGATAGTTTTCTTTATTTGAGCTCTGTGACTTTAAACCAAGATTCTGAACCAGGGGACCCCGTCCCCTCTCAGGGCCCCACAGACCACACCTCCTCGTAAGGGTGGTGTTGTTTTATTAGATTAACTAATTAAGTTACACTTCCTATCAGAGACAGTGTGTAAAAATACAAATGAAATTACAAATCCTGAAAGTGAAACCAATGAGGAAGTGGAAGTGTCTCACAAGCGGGTGTCGTCCCAACACCTGCTGCTTTGTTCTGATGCAGCCATTTTGAGTCTTGTTTAATGTTTTGTTTCCACTGATGTTTCTGTTACTCTCATGATATGTGTCCATTTTTCCACTGAGGTTTTTGCTCACCAAATACACAGTTTAACCTCTGAGTCATTTGGGCCAAATTCAGAGAAACTCCCTCAGAATAATCTTTATATGAGCGTCCTGGAAAACCTCTGATGTGAAATGACAGCGACCTTGATCTTTGACCTTCAGAGTTCCAGAGATATCGCATCAACAAGAGTGGAGCTGATGGAACTTGAAAAACCACATGACCCTCTGCTGAGGCTACTGCCAGCGAGGGAGAATAAAGAGTGAAATTAAACCCACGGTTTAGGAAGTTGAAAGAACAATTACTGAGTCTGATGTAAACAGTTGTTAGAGTACTGCCATAAATACTATGAAGTACTTATACTGGGTGCTTTCTGAGTAATCCTCTGTTCAGGTCCCTCCACAGACGTGTAATGTTCAGATTTGAGATTATTTGTTTGGCTCAGACATCAACATCTATGAACTCAATGTGAATCAGTGGTTAAGTCTCAGGTATTTCTTCTTTTTTACAGGAGCGTGTTGTTGATGAGGCGGTCGAACCCGCACACACACCTTCCAACATCAACCTCACCTCCTCCTCCTCCCCTCGCTCCGTCAACGACACTGTCAGGAAGGCAGCTCCTCGTTCTCCTGGGATTTCTGGAGACCTCTCCCAGGAAGAGTCGAGCACCCGGCCAATCACAGGGAGCTCGTCGGTCCTGTCGGCGCCGCATCAGCAGAACACATCAACATCCTGGAAGTCCAGAAACCTGGAGCTGTACTCAGACACGGTGGAGGCTCTGAGGAACGCCGTCAGACTGAAGGAGAAGTTCAACCGGCTGGAAGCTCAGTGTGGCGGCGCTGGAGGAGGGAAAGGTGGACCAGACACAGCTGACTCCGCTCAGAGACGCCATCACCAACAAAGGTAAAGAAAACCCGAGTCTGCTGTTTACATAAATGACAGCTCGGCCAATCGCAGCAGACAGAGAATATCTGCTTTACATCTTAGAGTAAACTTTTCAATCTGATTATTGACTCCTAAAGTCGTTCTGGACCTCAGGACATTTCATACCGTTTGACTCCAGATGTGCAGGTCGTGACCTGAGGAGCTTTTCCTGCAGCTTCTTCACTCTTTACATCAATGTTTGATCTTCAAACTGTTTTTATTCTTTCCTCATGTTTGTTTCCATCAATTCATCATTTGAACTGTTTCAGTTAAAGTTACATTTGACATTTTATGTGTTTGTTTAAATGGTTTGTTGTTTTATTTAGGTTTTCAGGATGTGTCTAAAAACCTGATGGATCAACTGAACCAGCAAACAGCTTTGATAAGCAGCCTGAAGAGTGACCAGGAGAAGGTGAGTGAAAGAAAAGTGAGGCAGCCAAATAAAGTGTCTCTGGACATTTTCTGGATCTGCAGCCTCCTGGTAAAATGTCAGAGTGAGTCCATGTGAGACAATGAGAAGAATGAGCGAGTGGACGTGTTGATGAGGTTTCTAACTAACGCCGCAGGGAGAGAGAGCCCATCTGAAAACAGGTTTTATACCTCAGCCTTTAGAGGAACACTGGAGTGAAAGGGAAGAGAGTGTCCCTGCAGAGATAGAAGTACAGTGTGTGTGTGTGTGTGTGTGTGTGTGTGTGTCAGAGCGAGGAGCTGGTGACCGACGTGAAGACCACGATGCTTCAGCTTCAGGCAGAGTGTGAGAACCTGCAGGAAACCACCAGGAGTCTGCAGGAGGACAGTCGACAGATGCAGAGCCACATCGAGGTGAACCCACCTGATGATACAATAACTGATCCGATAATCAGTCGTTACGTTTTATTACTTAAAACAAGGTATTGGTTTTAATATTGACACTGAAAATATGTTTACACGGTTTTGATTCACTCACTCAGAATATCTGTGTTTCCCAATCATTTTGAATCGTCACCCATTCAAATGCAGTCAGTTCATATCCAGGTTATTAATACTCAGAGATCAAACATTCAGATGAACAGATGACATCAGCCATGAAAAGGAATCTTTGTCCCTGGAGTCACGTTTGCTGTGGTTGTTGTTTCTTCTGGTGTAAACTTGTCGTCGTGTCTCTTCTCACCTGAAGACAGCTGACAGATGTGCTCTGGACAACAAAGTGAGTCGTCTGCAGTTTGACTCTGTGACGGAGCAGCTGAACACCATGTTCCACGAGCTGCTGCACAAAGTGACGGGGCAGGAGCAGGACTGGCACAAGGTCGTGGACAAACTCTCCACTGAGATGGAGCACAAGGTAGATCCCCGGTCAGGGTCCGCACAGGTCTGTAGAAATGAGCTGTGTTGTTCTTATGGTCTGTGATGATGTCTGGCCTCCGCTCTCACCACAGCTCAACAGGATCGAGTTGGACTCTGTGAAGAAGCAGCTGGAGGATCGATGGAAGAACATCCACGAGAAGCTGCAGACTCAGGGAGCTCCAGAGCACGAGGACGCTGCCGGCATCAGGAAGTACCAGTCTTTTTGTGTTTAATCAGTCCTGCTGGACTCATCTGGTACCGACACACAATATTTCATCATGTGGAAAACAACAACTACACAGAGATGTTTGTGTTTTGTTCCAGACAACTTGTGGACAGATTTCACTGCCTCTCCTGTGACCGACCTGTCGTCAAGCACACGCCCGGACCGTGAGTCCAGACTGCACCTGGTCAGAGTTCAGTGTGTAGAGGAGCTGAGCAGCCTCACATATCACTGAGCTGTGTGTGTGTGTGTGTGTGTGTGTGTGTGTGTGTGTGTGTGTGTGTGTGTGTGTGTGTGTGTGTGTGTGTGTGTGTGTGTGTGTGTGTGTGTGTGTGTGTGTGTGTGTGTCACAGGTACGTGGTGACGCTGCCCTCCACTCCAGCCTTCCCCTCACACAAGTCCATCCGGCCGTTCACTGTCTTCGCTCTGGAGCAGGTTCGACAGCACTACAGGAGGTGAGACCTCTTCACCAGCAGGAGGCACCAGAGTCTCAGTCTTCTTTGTTAAGGACTTTATTTAAACTGGTAGTGCAAGTAAGAACATCTTCTAGTATTTAAATACATTAAACACCATGATGACTAATGAGAAAAAGAAAAATGTTTTCAGCTCAAAGAAATGTGGCCTGTTGTTTGTGAGTTCTTATTGATGAAGACCTTTGATAAGATGAAGAGCAGGAGAGATTCACTGTGATGCAGACGAGGGAAACGCTGATACGGGATCAGCAGCCGCGACGCCATCCTGAGGTCAAAGGGCAAACTCACACTTTCAAGTGGTGGCGTCTGCAGCTCTGGTCAGAGGAAGTGGAGACGTGACTTTATTTACAGTCAAACTCATTCAAATATCACTTTAATGATGAAGAGTAGAAACTGCAGCAACATGAGACTCAGGGAAAAGAAAGTTCACACAGGAGGTTCTCAGAGGAACAGAAGTATATAACAGTTGAGACTTTAGTTTCTCTCTTCTCACGTCTCGATGTTTCTCTCTGGCGGAGCAGCGAGCGCTTCACAGAGATGACGGACTTACGGTCACGTGACCATGTCGCGGAGCTGCGGGGGCAGTCACACCGTCACCTCGGCCAACCAGCGCCGCAGCGGCCTGCCGACCATGAAGCACCACAGCCAGCCGGAGGTGGACGGTGGGATTCAGGTGGGGATGTGTAGTTACAGTGTACAGACACACACACACACACACAGTGAGGACACAACCTGTGACCTGTGAAGTCTACTATCTAAATGGGTTCTGTTTGTGTGTGTATGTGTGTGTGTGTGTGTGTGTGTGTGTGTGTGTGTGTGTGTTTGTGTGTCCTGACGGTCAGTCGGAGGAGGTGGACATCCTCGGACTGGACGGACACATTTACAGAGGACGCCTGAACGGCCCAAACATCAGAAGCACAGAAACTAAACTCCCTACGATCTCCACCAGAGACGGTAAATGTCTTTAAACCTCATCGAGCAGGAAAAACATCCTGAAACATGGAGTTAGAACATGAAGAAGTTCACAAAGCTCAGAACTTCAAACTGAAGGAATCAGATCCACACACTTTGGCTTCACATCTGTGTGAGTGAAAAGTGGTTTCACTCCTGATCGGACCTGATGTTGATGTTTGAACGTTTCTGTCTGAAGGTCTGAAGACGAGAGACAGAACCAGAAGTTCACCGTCACACAAAGCTGCTGCTTCTCCAGAGGGAGGAGACAACACAACAGCTCCTCACAGTGTCAGGAGCCGCTCAGGTGAGACACACACAGACACACACAGACTCACACAGACTCACACAGACTCACACAGACTCACACAGAAGCTCCTCACAGTGTCAGGAGCCGCTCAGGTGAGACACACACAGACACACACAGACTCACACAGACACACAACAGCTCCTCACAGTGTCAGGAGCCGCTCAGGTGAGACACACACAGACTCACACAGACTCACACAGACACACACAGACACACACAGACTCACACAGACTCACACAGCGTTTGATGACTTTAGGATTTTAATTAGAGCTATGAAGAGTACTTGTTGGTAGTAAAACTCAAGTATAAAGTATCACTATACACATTGTTGTATCACAGACTGTAAATAAAGACGACATGACGTGAATCCAAAGTGTGTTCATCTCCCCCTGGTGGCTGGCTGCAGTATAGGTCATAAACCCTCCTCCTCCATGTTAGCAGGTGGAACTTGGTAGATTTGATTTGGTTTCGCTGGTTTGTCATTTGATCAACGTATCAACATTAATCCCATTGGTTCAAAATAATATTTATAAAATCTCATTACTCTTAGAATATTCAAAATCTATGAATACTGTTGATATTATTAAAATGTTGTCCTCTGTGCGTCCAGCCTCCAGCAGCTCGACTCGTGATTGGCGGCTGTCGACTCTGGGCTGCTCGTCTCAGAGCTCCATCACAGCACCGAGAAGCTCAGAGGCTGCAGACAACGAGCAGGGCGACCTGTAGGGGGCGACACTGAGTCTGTACTGTTTCACGTATGTAAAGAACTTCTGTAGGTAGGACGCCACCTACTGGAGGTAACAGGCTTTATTTTATTGAGCTTGGTTCGTTGTGGAAACAAACATTTAGTTTTTTTAACTTCTGTGATCAGCCACTTTGAATATTGTTTAAAATAAAAATAATAATTTGTAATTTAATAAAGTTGAGTGTAAATTGAATCACGTCCTGTTGCTCCAGAGGATTTTTAATCATATTTCATTCAGAGTTTAAGTTTCCAGAACATGTTTTCATCCAATTAAAAGCCAAAACTCTATAAAATCTATTCATCACATTTATTCTGTTAATTCTAAATGTGAGGGAGCTGATGTGTTGAGCTGCAGCAGACACTCTGATCCATGAAGCATCAGAGCTGTTGTGGGGCCAGTCAACCTGGAGGTTGCGTAACGCAGGGAAACACAAGCTACGACGTTCACATCCTGTTCACAGAAGCAGCAGCAGGAAGGTCACGGGGGGGGGGGGTGAGTGAGGCTGAACGCACAAGCCGTCACAGAGGAGGAAGGAACAAAGTGTTTCCTGTCATTGAAGAATTCACTTTTATGTGGAGTCTATTTCTGTGGCGTCAATGTTCTCATTCTGTTCTGGGAGATCAGATTCTCAACGTTTAGATGACGACTCGAAACTTTCAGATTAAGACTTGACATTAGAGTTAAAGGATTAAAAGCCTCAGATACAGATGAAACCATCAGACGTTACTCAAACATTACTCAATAAAATACAGAACTCAAGTTAAAGTGTTGGCAGCTAAGAAGCTTCTGTTTAATTCACTTACAGCCACTCGGAGGGTTTCAAAGAAAAGGCTTCAAAATCATTTGGTTTTTTATTTCTTATAATTTTACTGTATTTGTGAATAAAATGTGAAATCATATTTACAACTTTAAACTGTTCTGCAGTATAATATTATTTTATGCTATTATACATTTTGTATAGGCGCTGGTGCCATTTTTCTCGGCTGATTTATATTTTGGTAACTTGACAGAAACGTGGAGGACACACGTCAGCTTCCTCCCACTGTTCAGACATGAACACAAATGTCTTTAACTCAACACTTCAAGTCTTCGAGTCACGTTGGGACGAGGTGACAAACGAAGAGCAGCTCAACCACTTCCTTCCTCAACCTTCACTAACGAGTAAAACCACAAGTGCCTCTCAGCCGTTTGCTCTTCCAGTAAAAACCCCCGACGCCACAGGAAGTAGATCATACCTTGTTTTATTAAACATATAAATACAAATCTCAGCAGAAGAAATGAACGCGAGAGAAATCTCTATAAAAGAGTCATGGATCACAACAGAGTGAGTTTCTGAAATATCATCCAAGTGATAAGAACAAAATCCTGAATGGAGAAAAAGTGTCTTAAAGATCATTTGTAAAATCCTCAGGAAGTTTGAGACTCAAACTGTGTCCGGCCTCCAGCTGACAGGACGTCCACAAAGACCTGAACCCGGCGCTGACAGCGAACGCGTCAGGACGGACGAACAATCAACACGTTAGCCTGTTTGATTCAAAGGAAACATCTGCCCTCAGCTCGCAGCCATGAGAAGACATCTGGATTTAAAGGATCATAGCAATGCTTCGTCATGTGATCTTCGAGTCTGCAGCCGTTTGTCAGATTTGCTGCAATAATCTCGATAATCATTTCAAGCCAAACGTGATGGTTACGTCTGAACTGAGTAAACTGAAGAAATCTGTTCTCTATTTCTCTTGAGGTTTTACAAACAAAATGAATCGATGAGTCCAGAACTGGGCCGATTAAAAACCCACGTACGGTGCGTTTAAAGACAGTAACTCCCAAAGAGGAGGAACATCAACACGTCGTCACCTGTTCTTTAACGTTAATCTGGGACGAAACCAAACCTGGAGATTTATTCAGAGAAATTCACAAAAACCTAAATGAGCCCAGAAAAGTCAAACCCGTCACACAGCTGCTTTTTCTTCGGGGCAGATTTTTCCGTTAAAGTAAGTTTGGATCATTTCTGCGTCACATGTTCAAATATGATCTCATCACGTGCTGGAGCTCAACATGTCGCAGCTCATCCAGCCCGACGAGCTGGAACCAACCTGCTGGACAAGAAACAAGAGAAACACAGGAGAAGGTTGATGGTCTGTGAAAGTGTGAAAAACAAACCCTTCTGGATCTGAATCCCGTCTCTTCCCGACGTGAGGTGACGCTTTGTTTTTCACAATTAAAACTTGACACTAATCTACAGGTGATTTTTTAAAAAGTTTTATGTTAATTATAAAAGAGAGAAAGAGAACAGAAGAGTCTCAGGTTGGTTTGTGGATCTGAACAATCCTTCAGGTCTGAGGAGACGGATTTTACCCGAGCGTCCGTCTTTAGTTCAGCTTGGACTCGTCTAAACCCTCTGATCCCGACTGTGAATACATTCAGAGCATGTGGGGCCTCTCCCATTCAGACAGAGGTAGGAGTGGTTGAGCGTTTGAAAAGGTTGTGTGGAAAATCACTGAGTCGGCCTCAAACCGCTGCACAGACAGAAACACGGTGAACCCCCGTCCACGGCTCAATCGTCTCTACGCAGGTGAACGTGTGTCTCGTCTGGTGACGGCCTCTCGCTGGAGGATTAGAACCCAGCTCCTGCTCCGTCACCAGCAGGACGAGAAAAGAAGCACACGAGGAATGTGGCATTTTCCAAATCATCAAATTATTGGGCGTTTTGTCCTTTTACCAAATTCATCCATCGTTCATGGTGTTTTTCTCCAGCTTCATCCACACGGACACGTTTTCATTCGTCCGGTTGCTTCGATGAAGAAGAGGAGTTTGAGTCTTTAGGTTGTCCGTGACCTGCTGGTCAACGTGGACACGATGAAGACACAGAGGAGACAAACTGTTCGTCTTCAGTTTCCTTAGGAGAAGAAGAAGCAGGATCTTCATCTTCTTCACACAGGAAACACCCTCCCACCCTCCCACCCAACCCCCCTCCTCCCACTCCCCAGTCTCATCTCTGACCGTGGAGTGCAGATACGACAGGGGGCTGCTGGGAGCCGCTGGGCTGAGACACCGGGGGCCACATGGGAGTCTGTTGCATGTGGTAGTGGTGGTGGTGCACTGTGGTGGCCGGTGGGCGATGAGGGCGGCAGCCAGGCCGGCTGGTGGCCGGGCGGCGACGAGGCCCAGAAGGAGCCAAACCCCGCCGTGGAAGAGGGGGCCGGGGGGGAGCAGGCCATGGACGCCTGGGAGGGGCCGCTGCCGCCGCTGGGGCCACACTCAGACGCTCGCAGTTTGGAGAACATGGTGATGGCGTCGGGGAAGTTCGGTGGCGTGGCGGGAGTGTTTCTGGGCGTACACATCTGTGGGAAGAAAACGGCAGAAAGATTCTTCAGGTTAAGACGAGACGCTGGTTCTGGAGTTTTCTCAAACACACACACACACACACACACACACACACACACACACACACACACACACACACACACACACACACACACACACACACACACACACACACACACACACACACACACACACACAGATCAGGTAGCAGACAGAAATAGAGGAGGGTCTGCTCAGCTGTGCGGGGGGGGGGGGGGGGGGGGGGGTATATTTAGATCAAGTCACTTCCAGACAAACACACTCAGGTTGTTTCTGCTGCTTCATGTTTCCTTTATAACAGCTCGTATTTGAATCATTATTTTATCATTATTTTCAGTGTTGAAGATGATTTTTATATTTTAAGTATAAATTACTACGAGTATTTTAAACAGAGAATTAGATGCAAGTGAGGAGAAACTCAGATTTCTGTAAAGAAGTGATAAACGGAGTCGAACACGAGGGTCGACAGTGTGTTCCTGCTCCTCCCCTGCAGGGAGCGCCGGTGTTCACATCAGATCTGTACGTACTTTATGAACAATAAGACGTCTCATGACTCCGTCACGCCACAGGGGAAGAATGACTGACACACACTACACACATGACCCTCATGCTTCAACAACAACACAGAACCGGTTCTCTGTCCTGCTGACGACCTGGAACAAGCCATCTGAGCGTTGAGCTGCTTCCTCAGGTTAAAGATCTCGTGTTGCAGGCAGTGACACGTTGTCAGTTCATTAGAAAACAGGTTGCAGTTCTACAGGATCTAAACAAGAATCATCTCAGTTTCTGTTCAGAGGAAAACTCCACGAGGCCGACAGCGACTAGTCTGTGATTGGCCTTTGACCCCAGGCGGAACCTGGCAACACAGATGTTTCCAAACTGAAATGTGGTCGTGTGGATGAAGCCTTCAAGTCCAGCAAGACTCAGCATATTGTGGTTGTTCTTTGTCACTGACAGAACTGCACTGTGAGTTCCTTTAGTTTGATCATCAGACTTCATCACTTCACACAGGAGCTGAGAAACAGTCTGAAACTACAGTTGAGCTCATTCAGCTTCAGAGCAGGAAACTGTCTTCTCACTTCAATGTGTGTGTGTGTGTGTGTGTGTGTGTGTGTGTGTGTGTGTGTGTGTGTGTGTGTGTGTGTTCTGCAGCAGCCATGTTTCCAGTCTGCAGCTCGTCCTCCTGCTCTTGTTTAGTGTACGTGTCTCTCTCGCTCTGGGAGGAGTGTGTTGTAGCTCGGGGGGGAGTGAGGAAGTGGGTGAGAGGTGGAGGCAGCCGGGGTTTGTTATTATTTTGGGTGCAGTGCGATGACATCATCTGGCTGGAGGCTGTGGAGAACAGGACTGAACATGGCTGCAGAGGTGGAGAAGAGGAGTGGAGCAAGAGGCAGCTGCCCGCCCCCCCCCGTGCAGCCATGTTGGCTCAGTGTTACAGAGACAGAACCAGTGATGCAGCAATAATGATCCTTTAATCAAAGATGAACAAACAGGTTTTTCACTGAGGCGCCATCGACACTACGTTAGAGTTTTAAAACTCCTCCCTGTTGCTATGGTTACGCCTGGCGGAGTTTTCCAGCCTCTGAATCAGAGACTTGTGTAAACTGGTCTTGTTTTCGTTTGAAAACTCTGAGGTTGTGTTTTAGTCTGAACAGAAACTGAGACTTCCCAGGGTCCGTGAACGCACCTCGTAGGAAGCCTTCAGAGTTTCTGCTCTAACACAGTTTACCCCTCAAACGCCCTCTTTACCCCCCCATCACAGTGGTGAGCAGATACTGAGGGAATCTTTCAGGGAACTGTCCCTTTAAACCCTCGGGTTGAGTCCAGCAGGTCAGCGGGTGCATGCGCCCGGCGTCCAGTACGAGGATCAGCTTCTGTTTAACACACGTCTGGAGTCTCCTCTTTACTGTGTCATGCACTTACCATCTGGTGGTGGTGACTGGGGATGTTCGCCTCCTGGAAGAAGGAGCTCAGGGCCGTCTGGAGAGACACAGAGACGAGGGAACACTTAAACTTTGATTTGATTGAAACATAACAACATTCAGAAGAGATGAATTTGTGGTGTTTCCCTCCGTTTCCAGAGGGAAGGAGACAACATGAAGCCTCCTGCTGGAGGTGGAGACCAAGACAATAATCAGAGACTTGATAAAGATGCGAACAGCAGCTTTTCGTGGCCTAACCCTCTCTGAGCAAACAAGGAAACGAGTCGGCTCCTTGTTCAGTTCCTCACGCCAGCGTGAAGGAAAACACACTTCATGACCTGCCAGACAGAAACCGGCTGATAACAGCCAGTCCAAACACATTCCAGCCCGATTCATGTGACGGGTCCGAGGTCGACAACATGAGATCACCTCCGGCTCTCGGAGACTGAGACACACTGTTCGTGATCTTTTAGGATATTTCATGGGTAATAATTCATCAATAAATCATAAATCAATAGACGCTCACAAGGTCGTCGTCGCTCCAAGAACATAAATCCCTGCTCTTTTAACACCGTTGTTCCTCATTCGTAAAGTTTACCACGAGACAAACCTGCCTCCTGTTCACACCACGTGATCCACGTGTTCATTCATAACATACAACACGTTGTCTCACCAAATATCCATGTCCATCAGCGCCTGAAAGTACAGATCACATGACCCCTCACAAACACTGGGTGGGCATGTGCTGGTGTAAACAGATGAATAACATCTGTATCGTGACACTTGATTCTCCGTGTTGTTTCACGGAGGTCATGTGACAGGAGCCTGACCAATCAGAGAAGGATACGTCATGACCAACAACCCAATCAGCAAGAGGTTGTGAGCGTGATCGTTTCCAAACATCTCAGTTTCTGTTCGTCCAGAATAAAGAGTTTTCAAACCAGCACAGAACCAGCACAGAACCAGCACGGTTACAAACCTCTCTGGATCTGAAGCAGAGCTGATGTGTTTCAGACAGGGCAGGGTGGGCTTGTTTTACTGCTCAGCGTCGCCTCCATTTCCCTTCACTGGCGGCCTCTCTCTCTCAAGAGGCTCAGTGAATGGAGTGGTCCCCCCCCCCCTTCCCCTCACAGGCTGGTTGTTTGACAACAGCAGCGGCAGCGCAGGAATGTGCCGTACAACGTGACACACATATCAAAGTGTGAAAGCTCCTCGCAGCTATTGTGTGAAGAGCCACAGAATCCACACTGCTCTTTGTCTCCGCTCGGTTTGTTCTGCAGGACGGTTTGATGAGCGTCACTCACCAGTGTCTCGTCTGTCCACTCACATTTCCTGCTGCTGTAAACACAAACACTGTCCCAGAGAGGAAACAACTCGGGGGAGAACGTCATCTGTGTGAAACGTCCTGAATCAGTGGTTGATGTCTCAACCAGGTCTGATCACAGCTTGTTGTCTTCACGCTGCCTCAATGACTCAGAATGACTGACTGATTAGTTTACGCTACTCTCCATCTTTAAGGGCCTGTAATCAAACCCTCGCTTGTGATGACACATTTGAGGAAACAGGAAGAATCAAATTCCAACCAGAGTAATGTTTAACAGCTCGTCTCACAGACAAAGAACCAGTTTGAAATGGTCACTGTGTTTTCCTGTAGGACGAGCCTCGTCCTCTCAGCCTGAATCAACAGCGTCCAGGTAACGAAGGGGAGTGAGTCACTGCAGGGACACAACAACGTCTCAGCTTACGACACAGAGAAGAAGCTCAAAACAAACCACCCCCCCAACAACAAGTCACTGCTCTGATCAAAATCCTGCACCTCTCAGCTCAAGTCCCTGAACGCAACACAACAACCTCCACCCTCGCCGTTTTCACACTGATCCATTGATGAGCTAATAGATTCATTCTTTTGTCTGCTTGATGTCAGACAACAGTGACGTGTTCCTGAATCTCACTTCATCAGAGAACGTTTAAAAAGCTCCAGTTTAGTGTCACGGATGAGAAGCTGCAATCAGACCATGTTTCACTTACTGTTCATCAACCTCCCAGAGTCTGAGGTAACGTCTCCACGTGTGAAACGGATTCATCCGTCCAATCATCTCGGCTTTAATGACAAACAGCACAGGAGGAGAACAGCTGGAAGGAGGAAGCATCTGAACTGCTCTATAAATAACTGAGGAGAAGAGGATCGGTGTCAGTTTGTCTCCTGTAAAAACAGAAGAGATGGCGGCTCTGTCCCAGTGGACACGGTGGGACAGACATCGTCTCTGACAGAGAAGTGTCCCAACAACCCGTTGGTTTGTGAGCTGATGCTTTGAAGCCACAGTTTCACATTTTCTCCGGCGCCATCTTGGTTTTTTTGAAAACCAGAAGTGACCATATGTGGAGAATCAGGGGGTGGAGCCTGACCGAGTCAATCACACTCTCTGTTCACTAAATGAACATCAGCTGTACGGCCCAGACGTCATGATTGACAGCTGACACTGTGTCCTGATTGGTCGAGCCCATGTGTTTGACCTTGACTTCACAGAATCTGACTCCAAATGGTCACCAACACAAGATGGCAGCTTCTTCCTCTGAGAAGTTTTGGCTTCATTCTGGAGGAAGTGAAGCCTCGTCGTCCATCTTGTGTTGACACTGTAGGTTTATTAGGACTGTAACGGCCTCGTGCTGCTGATGCTAATGTATTATTATGAATGTGTCCCTGAGTTGTGTGAGTGCAGCAGGAACCTGCGCTTGAAACTCTGCGGGGATGTGAACACAACCAAACACTTTCCATGTGACCCAGCGACCGGCGGCCTCGCGGACAGGCCGAGTCCGAGCCGCCGCCGCCGGGCTGAAGACTCCCGGTGACCCGGAGCATGTAAACAAACCCGGAGCAGCCCTTGGTGCTAAGCTAACGTTAGCTTCAGGAGCGCGTGGTGGATGAAGCTGAAGGAACCGATCCGCACCGGGCTCCGGGAGAACCCGCCCGCGGTTCGTCCACAGCGGGGAGGGGACGCGAGCCGCAGCCGGGACGAAGCCCCAGAGGACGGACTCACCTCAAACTGCCAGTGGGCCGCCTGGAGCAGCTGCTTCGCCTGGTCCGCGGCGCAACCCGCGGTCAGAACGAACTGGTTGATCATCACCTGGTGCCGCAGCTCGTCCATGTTCACAGACATGATGTGCGCAGGGAGCGGGACACTGACGGGGGACACTGACCGGGGGGGGGGCTCCGGAGCTTCAGTCTGAGTCTCAGCATCAACAACGTTCTGCTGTCATCACCAACAACAAAGAGCAGAGCGACGCTCATTGGTCAACTCCGCAGACACAGACCACTACACGAGCGCTGATTGGCTCCGGATTGGAAGCGTTTAAACTCATGGTGTGCGTGTTTTGTGTATCAGGGACACTCCCGGAGAGTGGAGTTGAACAGCTCCAGTCGATGCTGTCGACTCCGCCCCTCCGCAGTTATCCGACGTATCTCAACACGCGCTTTATTCATGTCCCTCACTCTGACGTCATGTGTTTTCACGCCGCTGATTGGCTGCGTCCTGTGACCGGAAGATAAAGAGCAGACATGTAAACACAGTAAATCTTTTTTTCAATAAACTTTTTTATGTTTATTCAAAGTTTAGAAGATGATCATTTTATAAAAACCTGTTAAAGCTGCTCAGACAGAAACACAAACATACAGAAATGTTTGTGAGAACAAAGAAAAATCTATAATTGACATAAATAAAACTTGCAGTACATCCCATTTTAGACACAGTATTTGTATAGTCTTTTTTGTAGTTGTATAAAAGAATCTTGTTTTTTTGTTTTGTACCTATATCGTACATCAATAATTAATTATATATGTTTATATCATTAATTATTTATTTTGGTATCACACAGTTTAAGTGAGCGAACGATCAGTATAAATAGAAATCTGTAGTATTTGTGTATTTGCCAGTAGCAGTGAAGAAGTTCCCTGCTCCAGCAGAGAGGAGCCGCCTGTCGACTCAGATCTGTGTCGGTGAATAATTCAGCTGAGCTGCAGCTGAAAGCACATGTGACACAGGGACTCACAGGGATTTTATCTATTATGTATTGTTGCAGGCTGTCACCTGAAGAAACACTGCTCTCTTGTAGATTTACAGTTAACGTTCTATTCTTCCACAGACCAATCGTGTGAATCCAGCTGGTTCCAGTTCGTCATTGGCTCCACAGTGAAAAACAAAAGGGTAAAACAGTGTAATGAATAAACAGACGAGATGAAGCTGAGCTGCAGAGGCTGTGACTTGAGATCTTCACAGAGTCGAGGATCACACATGAGAACATTCATATCTGTGAGTCATAATAAAACGATTCCTGAGTTCTGGGTCAGAAGCTCAGACGTGGTCGAGTGGAATGAGGAGCAGTAATTGGTCAGTTTGAACTTCGACCTGTTAATGCAGCGTGTTTGTCTGGAAACCTTCACTCATCCATCTTTTGTTTCTTTCCTCTCATTTCATCTTCCCATCGTCCGGACCTCCTGCTGTCTGGGATCAGCTCTCTGCTGCTTCAGGGTCGTTTCTCCTCAAAACAAGAAGATACAGATGCTGATGGTCAGCGACGCAATCAGAGCTTCAAGATTTTAAAGTGAAGCATCTGAAGACTGGACCAGTTCAAACCTACTGTCACACAAATCAGCATCCAGTTATACTACTACTACTACTAATAATAATAATAATAATAATAATAACAGAATTCAGTCAACATTAAACACAGTCACATTAAATCAACACAACATGTCTGACATATCTTTTCTTACAGGAAGTTTTTACAGTACGACAGAGCATTTCTTTTGTCATTTGTGAGCTCAATAACAATATCATAATAAATATGATCTACTTAATATTATGATGTGTCTCTGAGTAACTTAATGTTTGACACTAGAATCACCAGAGTCTGAAAAAACCAAAAGTTATAAAATGTGTAAAATGTGTTTTGAAGTAAGAACAAGATCTCAGATCATATTTGTTATATTCTTAACATTTGTCCCTTTTCATTAGTTTTTGCAGTACAATCAAATGTACAACATATAATTACAAATACACTTCAGTGAATATAAACATTGCAATTTAAAACATTTCAGTTAATTTTCCTCATTGAATTTAAATTAAATCAAAGGTTTACTTGAGGACATCTTTTATATTTACTGTTACTTTTTGTATCATCTCACATCTTCACTGTGAGTCAGTGAGAACGTACATTTCATACTTTACACACAGAGATATCAAATAATCTGACTCAATGATAGGGTTAAACAGCTCCTGTTAAACAAGTGAGACGATATGATATTAATGTTTGGACTTTTTAAAGTGAGTTTAGAAAAGACACAGAGACACTGACACGTTCGAATACATCAATATATCAGATTAATATATATGAAGTCAAATAAAGCCTCATATAAACAGATGAGACGTAATATATAATATATTCAATGGTGTGTGGCGCCCTCATCTGTCCGGCTGTGAGCACTGCAAGTTAAATTAATTAATAAATTCTTTCTGAACTTTCAACTTTATTTGTCCCCAAAGGGAAATTTGTGTTTACAGCGGGGAACATAAGACATATAACAAAAACAACATAGAACATACAGAACATGGACATGTAGGACAATAAGAACACAAATCATCAGAGAGACATCATAGTCGACGTCGAAAACAAATCAACACAACACCACACACTCAGTCACTCTTCCCCATCATGAGTTCTTATGGATCAACCAAACCTACATTTATAAAAAACAATATGACGTCTATCCTCTAGTTCATTTCAAAATAATCTTTATTTAATAAACTGCTTATTATCTGACTGTGTGTGTGTGTCTGTGTGTGTCCTGTGTCCTGTCAGTCAAGTCCACCAGCAGAAGCTGTGGCTAAATCGGGGTCTTTAATCCCTCGGGGTCTGGAGTCAGATCCGGCCCTCGCTGATCCTGCCGCTCTGTGGGGCCACTGTGGTTGGCTGCTCCCTCTCTGACCTCTGACCTCTGCCGAAGGTGAAGAGACGGCAGAGGGACGAGCTCCGTCTGATGACGGGGACACGAGGGGACTTTGTCTCGTCTGCAGCTCAGAGCTGATGGACGTTTGGACAATGAGGTGTGAAAGAAGTGAGATGATCAGGAGCTGCTCTTCTATCTGTTCTGATTCTAACTGATTGTAGTGAAGTGATTTTACTCAAGTTGTGTATTATATGATTTTGAAGCACTTGTACGGAGTCATTTGTCGGACAAATGTTTTATTACACTGAAAACAAAGAAATGAAAGAACTCTAAACAGACAATTAGCTTTTTCCTCCAAAACACTGCGCAGATATTTTATTATTTCATAATGAGCAATAAAACACGAGTCTCCTCTGATTCACACGACAAAGTCTCAACCTGAACGCGACAAACTGCGTTTCTACAAAACAACAAAACACACAACTTTAATCTTCACATTATTAACTTTTGAAGCCGATCAGTCAAAGGTCAAAGGTCAAGGTCAACAGAAAAGTGGTGGGGCAGAGACATGTCTTCACAAAGACAAGCTGCAGCTGAATGTGAGCGGCGGAGGAGATGAAGCGTCGTCAGCAGCTTCTCGTCCAACACGAGGAGACGTTTTATTGCTTTACAGTTTCTTTGTGAGGGGCCTCAGGAAACCACTCAGCCACACTAATAGAACGTTCAAGGGGCCAAAACCTTTTTGTTTCGCCTGTTTCTCCCTTTTCTGTCGTATGGACAAAAACTACATTCCTTCACCCCCCCCCCCCAACACAGTCCAAACACTGAGTCCAACTCTCACTCTGTCCCTGATGACGCTGCCAGAACTGTGTTGATCTCTGTTTTCATCCAAAGTGAAGAATGTGGACAGAAACTATCAGAACAGAGAATCAGGAAAAGTTCTGATACTGAAATAAACTCCTGCGTTTACGTCCACACTCTCATAAAAGTATCATCGCAGCCGAGTCCCTTTAAAGTGTCACACACACACACACACTGTAAATAAAGATGGACGACGTGACGGCCGTGTGAAGCCAAAGTTGTGTCTCGGTTCGGAGTTGGAATCCTTGGGAGGACACAGAGGCCCCTCCTTCATTCGCCGTGCAGACCGTGAAGAACAGACAGTTTCTGTGATCGCGTCCTGCGGTTACCTAGCAACAGACCTGAAGTGGTTTTATCATGTTTACCATCATCTGTCCGGTTGAGTTGAAGCCCGATGCTCAAGAGTCGCACGTCTCGTCACATGTTGGCACCGTAACTTCTTTGAACAGCAATGAATTCTGGGATACGTTGGACCAGGAAAGATGCAAAGACGCGTTTATCGGCCACATTTGAGGTTTGAAAATGAGTCTAGTCGCTCCACTGGGTCTCGGTCATAGGACATGGACCAAACTAAGAAACGTCAAAGCAGACGTTAAATAAATGTTTCTGTGATTTCAGGAAGTTTTTATTTCACTGATGTTTCTGATCAGTTTGGTTTCAATCAGTTATTTGATGACGTCAAACCAGTGTGTTGCAGTAAAAAGCACAAAGTACTCAGAGTCCAGTACTGTAGTACATGTACTCAGAGTCCAGTACTGTAGTACATGTACTCAGAGTCCAGTACTCAGAGTCCAGTACTGTAGTACATGTACTCAGAGTCCAGTACTCAGAGTCCAGTACTGTAGTACATGTCCCTCAGAGGATCCTCTCTGCAGAGACACGTGCTGCGGGGGGTCCGCGGGCCGCAGCCTGAGAACCTGCAGCCGCAGCACAGTTGACTGGTGATTAAAAAGAAGCGCTATAGAAACCAGAGGACCAATGGAGGAGCAGGACGCTGTTTACAGGGAGGAGGGGGGGGGGCACCGTTTCTATGGTTCCTGGACAAACCTCCTGCAGACAGGTATTAAACCACCGCAGAAACCCACTGCTGCGCACAGGAGGAGAGGAAGAGGAGCAGAGGAAGAGGAGGTGAAGAAGAAGAAGAAGAAGAAGAAGAAGAAGAAGAAGAAGAAGAGGAGGACAAGGAGCACTGGACTTTTCTCCTTTTCTTCATCTGTCGATCACAAAGTGAGAAACAGGTGAAACTGGATCAGATCGAGTCAATAAACTGATAAACTGCTGGTTCGGGATTAAAACATCTGACACAAGGTGAGTGGGAATATGATCAGTTCATAAAGTTACACACGGACACACACACACACACACACACACACACACACACACACGGCCACACACACACACACACACACACACACACACACGGACACACACGGACCTGTAAGCTGTTGGAATGAAGGCTTGAAACATCCGAGTCAACTTTAAATTCACTAACGGACAAATAATTATTCTATAATAAAATATAAACTGTTAATAATAATATGACGAGTTTATGACTTTATACAGTTTAAAGTGAGTAAGAAAAGTAATAAGAATAATAAGATCTTTAAAAAAATACTTTTTGAAATGAATCACTCATTAGAATAAAACATGTTTATATTTGTATAATTCAATGACACGTCATGCTGAGCTGTGCGCGTGAGGTGCCTCACTTCAGGTTCCTCATGTTCCTCATGTTCCTCATGGGTTAGGGTTCCTCAGACGAACACTGAGAATCTAAACAGTGTTTCACTCAGACTCTGTTTTTAAATGTCATCATTGTCTTGTTCGCACTTTGCAGAAGCTGCTGAATATCCTCCCGTCAGGAGGAGCAGGAGCAGGAGCAGGAGCAGGAGCAGGAGCAGGAGCAGGAGCAGGAGCAGGAGCTGGGTGCCACAGAGGAGGGAGGTGCTGGACATGCTGTCTCTGAGCTGTGCTGACCCCTGGCCGGAGGGCTCTGTGGGGCTGGAGGAGGAGGTGGTCACCGCCGCTGCTCAGGCGGAGGAGCGGGACTCCATCAGCGGCTCCTTGTGCCTGGACGACAGCCTGACCAGCCTCCAGTGGCTGCAGGAGTTCTCCATCCTCGGTGCCAACGTCCCGCAGCAGAGCCCCCACCAGACCTGCCTGTTCGGACACCCGCCGCCGGGGGCCGACGCCCCGTCCTCCCCTCTGGCCGGGGACCCCGCTTCCCTCGGGACGCCCCTGACCCCGGGGAAGCCCACGGCGGCGGCGCACAGCAGGAGGCCGCTCCTCCCGGGGATCGTGGCCCACGGCCACTGCCCCGACGAGGTGGACTACAAGAGCAACGCGCACATCAAGCCTCCGTACTCCTACGCCACCCTCATCTGCATGGCCATGCAGGCGAGTAAGAAGAGCAAGATCACTCTGTCCTGCATCTACCAGTGGATCACCGACAACTTCTGCTACTACCGACACGCGGACCCCACCTGGCAGGTAGGGACAACACACAGAGACACACACACAGAGGGACACAGAGACACACACACACAGAGGGACACAGAGAGAGACACACACACAGAGGGACGCAGAGAGACACACACACACACACACACACACACACACACGCACACACACAGAGACACAGAGACACACAGACACACACACACACACACAGAGAGACACAGAGAGACACACACACACACACACACACACACACACACAGAGGGACACAGAGAGACACACACACACACAGAGACACACACACACACACAGAGACACACACACACACACACACACTCACTCACTCGCACACAAAGACTGCACATCCATTAGCCTCTGTAAGGACGTGTCATCTCCACTGTGTGTAAACGACTTTCTCTTCACTGCAGGTTTCACAGTTCTCTGAGGTCACATCTCAGCTGGGTGATATTTTTAATTAAAGTAATATTGAATAAATCCGTTTCAGAGGAACACAACGTTGTGAGAGCTCCACACTGTGAGGTGTTACTCACCTGGTTCAGTGTGATTAAAAGTGAAGCCACAAACACTTACATCACATTTACCTTCACACAACTAACATGAGCTCTAGACGTAGTTAGCTTCTCCGTCGCCGGCTGGTTTCTCTGCTTGAGCAGGAGGAGGTGACGGAGGAGTCGGAGTCGTTGGGGCAGCAGATTCCTCGTGGAACGTTTTCCAGAAAAGTTTAATTTTGCCAGATAAATGATTGATGAGCTGTTCTCTGTGTTTCAGCGTCGGCCTCAGACAGTTCAGAGCGTTTTGTTATTTTAAAGCTGTACATGGGGCAGATAATATTTAACAGAGGTCATCAGGTCACTGCTCTGTTCAGATCTCACTGAAGGGGGGGGGGCATTAATGTGGTGGCTGCCGACCTTGTTACAAGATAATTATTATAAGTTTAGAGTTAAAGTTTGACGATTTGGAAACTGCACACATTTGAGGGTTAGATGAGACGTTTAATGTCTGTTCGGTAAAAAACATTCTCAGACCTCCGGAGTTTGTCTTTCACATGAAGTGTTAACGTATGAACTCCGCTGCAGAGATCACGTGTTTCTGTTTACGTCGACACCAGCGTCAGCTCCTCTCACCAAAAACTCTCTTGACATCTTCATCTGTGTTTTCTACACGTGTGGCTCCTCTTTACATCCTGAGATCTTTGATTTCTTGTTGTTATTTGCACGTCCACTCGCTGCCTGTGAATCCTGCAGAGGTTCTGTGTTCTCCTATCGGCTCAGTTGGACATTCTGTGGACTTTGTCCCAGGGCCCAGCTGGAGAAAGTCCTCAGAAAGTCACTGGGTTCAGTTCATGTCTGAGAGCAGCTTAGGGTTGAATTTTAAAGTGACTCCTAAACTAATTTGTTTTCTGAATCTATTCTCAGAACTCTATCCGTCACAACCTGTCACTCAACAAGTGCTTCATCAAGGTGCCGCGGCAGAAGGACGAGCCAGGGAAGGGGGGGTTCTGGGAGATCGACCCACAGTACGCCGAGCGCCTCCTGAGTGGCGCCTACAAGAAGAGACGGATGCCACCGGTCCAGATCAACCCAGCGCTACAGAGCAGGCTCAGGGTCGACCTCCAGCCCCCGTCCAGAGGCACCACAGGTCTGGGCATCAATCCAGAGGCGCAGCGCCTCCTCCGGGAGTTTGAAGAGGAAACTGGCGCTGACCAGAACTGGGACCCGCATCTGGCTGAGGGCACCATGCTGGGTTCCTGGCCGGTGGTCAGAGGAAGAGCTGGGGCCAAGAGGAGACAGTCGCTGGGCTCCAGAAGTGGTGCAACCAAAGTCCTCCGACGCTCCAGCTCCCCACTGCTCTCCATGGACGAACAGAAGGAGATCGGACCTCTGAAGGGGGACTTTGACTGGGACGCCCTGCTGGACTCCGCTCTCAGCGGAGAGCTGAGTTTGGACGGAGGAGAACCTCTGAGCCCCATCATGAAAGAGGAGGATTTGACTGTGCGAGGGACCCACATCTCCCCGGTCAATGGCCCGGCAGGGACAGCAGACATCCACGTGCTGGGGGAGACCCAGAGGAGGAACGACTTTGACGAGGAGACCTTCCTCGCCACGGCCTTTCTGGAGAACCCCTGGCCCGAAGAAGAGGATCAGAGCCGCAACGATTTCCTGTGTAGCTCCAGCGTCAACCTGGACCAGCTGTTTGACCTCGGAGACTCGTTAGGTGCGGACCCCAGCAGCCGGATTGACGCCCTCCTTTGAGGAATAGCTGCTTTCACACTAAAGACCCTTTGCTCTGCTTCTGTGGAATAAGAGACGATTTTTTTACGCTCATTAAGCTCATGTTGTCTTTGTCATGTTGTTAAACGTATTGTTAGATTCAAGTTTTGATGCTGATTCATTCAACAAAGACGCCACAATGTGCAGTTCATCAACACGGGGAAAACCAGAACCACGAAATGACTTCAGACGAACAAATGAAATGAATCTGTGAAGTGCGCCCCCTGCTGGCATCATTTTACTCTCAGGATGTTACATCAGTTATTTCAATAATGCGTGAGAGGAAAACTCTGAGAGCTAACAAGTTTGCTAACTGTGAATTAGCATCGTGCACGTACTAACACGGACGCACCGCCGCAACGGAGCCTCACTGCCAATTCAACCCTGTGGCCAACTGAGGTACTACAATAAAGTAAAAAAGCATTTCCCCAAAGAGACTTGTTTAAACAGCTCTAAGTTTAATTATTACAACGATACAATTCAACTATTCATTGTTATTGTTATTATACATTTGAACTTTGAACCAGTTTCGAGGCCCAGTGAGAAAGTGTGTGACGTCATGTGACGTCTGTGGGTCGTATAACTGCGATGTCATTAAGGGAACGTTTTGAAATCTGGTTCAGTTTGTAAAACAAAATCACTTGACAAGCTTGTTAGCTCGCTGGACGTCTCAATACCGATTTGATCCATGTCCTCCTGTCTCCTGACGGAAAATCTGCCGTTATCCTCAGCGGACACGTCGCTAATAATGTTATACATTTTTAATAATCATAATTCATGTAACATCCTTTAAACCATAACTATGAGAAGCAGAGTGTGTAAAAAATAATGCTCATGTCTCCGAATTCCAAGTCAGAGAAATTCCAAATTCCTGAGATGAACGACATCTCCTGTTCAGTAAAAACCTACAGACGCACAAACTCAACTGGAATCAAACCCCAAATCTGTGATTCTCAATTAATTGGAGCAAAACACTGTTTGTATCTGAATTCACTTGTTTCCGGTTCTTCGTCTTCTTCCGACGCTCTACGAACGTTACGTCCTCGTCACTGTCACTGTCAAACCTGGTTAACGGCACAAACTCACAGCAGATGAACTTTGAACACGTCTCTGTGTTTACGTCATGAAAACGTGTTTGTGTTGTTGTCGGACTCAACTCCTGCAGTAAAGAGGAAAAAGAGGAGACGTGAGCAGAATGAAAGATTCACTAAGTGAGTTTGAGGTTCAGTAAAACACCGTGAGGAATAATGAGATATTTGCCAAATGAGGTTTGGTGTAGAAGTGATTTACTTTATTAGCTGTAGGTTCATTTGGTGTGTGGGGTTTTTGGTACTAACTATTCTCTGTAGACATTTTCAAAATAAATAGGACCAGTAGATTAACAATAGTTTTGCAGGATTTTGTTCAAGAGGAAATGAAGCAGATCATTTAGTTTCCTGTAGAAATGAAGTCACTACTTTCTTTGACTTTTTTTGGACTTTCTAGCAGAACAGTAGATTTAAACAGTCGAGGAAACACCGGAGCTTCACGTCTTCACAGTTCAAATGGACACAAAACGGCTTTGGGCGAAATTCTCCAACAAAGAACCATTAGGACGTTTAAATGCTCGTAAATGAATACCTGACCTTCTATGTGCCAAGAACAACACTTGGGACTCGACAGGGCGGCAGCGTCAAGAGGCTGTGTTTTTTATTAGGAGCAGGAAGTGTGTGTTTTGTACTGGTGTGTGTGAGGAGGTTGAGCGTGGTCAGTAAATCCCAACAATAAAAGCCCTGATGCATCTTGGACATGTGTCATGTGACTCCATTTGAAAACAAGTCTTAACTCTGTAGTTGCAGGATTTTCTGTGTGAAACTACAGTGAAGCTCTTTCACATTCAGCTGCTGCAGTTGACTGCAGCTCTTCTCGATCAAATAACATTTATAAACCACAATAAAAGCATCTTACCTCATGATTGATTGTGTAAAGTCGGAGACACTGTACCTTTTCTTTTACTTTACGGTTTTTATTTCATTTTCTTTGACAATAAAAAAGCTTTACTGCATTTTTGTCTAAATGTTGTATTTCTTCATCACGGCTGCAGAGATGAGACGTTGGTGAGTTGAACATATTTTCAGGGATTTCATTTATCATTGATGTTGTTTGTTCATGTTCCCCAGAGGATAAACCACCTGACTGTCAGCTGGATTGTCCTGAAAGTTACTTCAGATATTCATGGTACCAAGAGGATAAATTCAAACGACGTCTCTCACTCACTGAGTGAAAGATCTCTTTATCTTTATCAGGGATTAAGTGATCATTTATTCCTTTAGCGCCACCTGGAGGTTGATTGTTTTTTATTGATCTCAGGAAGCGTGAAGAAATCTGTCTATGGTGCGTTGCATTTGAACTGGTGAGTTAGTCAGTTAGTCAGTTGGTTAGTTGGTTAGTTAGTCAGTTAGTCAGTTGGTTAGTTGGTTAGTTAGTCAGTTAGTCAGTTGGTTAGTTGGTTAGTTGGTTAGTTGGTTAGTTAGTCAGTTAGTCAGTTGGTTAGTTGGTTAGTTAGTCAGTTAGTCAGTTAGTCAGTTGGTTAGTTGGTTAGTTGGTTAGTTGGTTAGTTCAGTTAATTCAGTTGTATTTGTGTCTCAGTCTACGTGTGAAGAATCCAACATGGCTCCTCCTGCATCTTGAAAAAGTAAAACACAGTTTTATTTGTGTCTTCTTCGAGTCTTGTTGTCTCCCAGTAAACCTCCGTCTGTGGCTTTGGTTTTGTGAACTGGTTTCTGGAACCTGCCAAGGTTCACGTGAAGGTTGACAGAGCCGCAGACTCTTGTTTTCCTCTTTTACTGTGAGATTTACGTTGGTCTTTTCCTGCTCATCTCTGGCTGTGATCAGGATGGGGAATAGTCGCAGGGGGTGGTGGGTTTCTCTTTCAGGTCTTTGTCTGTGCTCAGTCAGACTCTTGTTCTCCGCGGTGTTGGGATCTGTGGTCCCTCATTGGGTCGGTGTGGGGTCTAACAGGGACAAGTGTCCCACGGCCCCATATATCATGTCTGTCTGCTGCAGATTAGCAAGGTGGCTGTGCTCTGGGCCTCGATGAATAGCCAGAGTAATCAAATGCAAATACATAGAATTGAAGAAGCGCGCCCCCCCCCAGGACTGTGAACCGACCGGGTCGTCCGTCAGCGAGTCGCTGATGAGGTAATGATGGTTAAGAGATGAAGGCCATGGATAACGTGCTGTAACGCTACACCTTTGTATGATGGACACCCAACACTCTGCTGGAAGCACAGGATCCTGCGTCCTCGTGCCCAGACCTGGTGCCGTTTCCTGGACAGGAGAGCTGCCATTTTCCCTTCCTGCCCCCCCCCCCCCCCACCACCCAGCCCGGGCTCCCTGCGGCCCCCCCTGGACTCGGCCCTCCAGCTGGATGGCATGGGCTCATACTCATAATGTGGCCGGCTGGTTAGATGAGAGGCCGTGGTAACCTGATGCAGGTATTATCCCCTGGCCCTGCTGACGGCTGCAGGTAAGAGGAGCCGCCTGGTGAAACTAACCTCGCTGCTCGTTCCATCCCAGAAACGCTGCAAACTGAAAGTGCTAAACACCGACACCCGGAGTGGAGCCAGCGAGTGAAGGATGGAGACTCAACCTGACATTCGGCTCCGATATTTAATGGTTTCATACTTTCTATAACATTGAATAATGAATGAGTAGAAAACGATACCAATACAAGAACATTGCTCTATAGATCATATACCTTGGTCCCTTAAACTCAATTAAATCACACACTCATATTTATCAGTCTGTAAAAATTTAAAAAATCAAGATTCATTCATTAATCTCTCAATTTTAAGGAAAGTGCCTCAATGTCTCGTCCTTCCACCGAGTTCTGTGGAAAACTGTTCATTAGTATTAACAACAAGATGAACCTCTTTGGTTGAAGAAATAAAAATGATCTGAAATCATCGATTGTCAGATATTCTCTCTAATGTGATGATTTTCATTAACTTATTATTATTATTTCTGGATTTTAGTTGGATAAAAACTGGACGTTGGTTCTTCAGACTTCTGACATGAACATAACATTTATTTCTCTGTGTAACTGTCTTTTCTTTATGACCCCCCCCCCCCCCAGTTTCAGTCTGTTCTCTTCCAGCAGATGATTCAGGTTTAGATCTGATGAAACCGTCTCTACATTCAGGATGTGTCTCTTTCTGTTGCCCCACGACGTCACTGGTATTCACTGAGGAAAGTGTCACAGGCTGAAGCTTATCTGCAGGTTCCTGAAGTGAGAAGTGAACCGGGAAGAGACGGGAATACGTCTTTTTTATCACACAGCTCATGAAAGGCCTGTTTCCGGGGTAACGGCTGGTACCATTGTCATGTAGGTCTGGGGGGGCGGGAGTGGGTGACTTGTGCTGGTCTTACCCAGGCTGTGGGGTTGATGAGGGCTGAGGACGGCTGGAGCCCCAGATTTATTACAGCGCTGGTTTTGTGAAAGTTCACTTACCTTCGCAAAGTGGGTGAAAAACACATCCCACCAAACTGCTCCCTGCCCAGTGGGGGAGGAAACTTTTCTTTAAGTACAAGAACTTTAATGTAAAATAACCAAATTAAATTCTCTGTGTTCAGCTCAGCCTCCACTCGGTGTTCTGTTGTTTGGGTTCGATCGTTGCACTTAAATTAGTCCACAGAAAATTAATTGGCAACTATCTTCTGAAACAATTTAACATTTTTATGAACTCAACCACAGACGTGTTCCTGACGTGTTCCTGACGTGTTCCTGACGTGTTCCTGACGTGTTCCTGAACGAGTCGGACCCAACAACCTGCTGCTGCTCCACAAACACCAACTACACAACATGTCAGGACCAAATTCTCCAGAGTTCATGTCTGAAAACATTATTAAATACATCAGAGTGTTTTATGATCTATTTGTGTTTATGACAATGTGTGTGTGTGTGTGTGTGTGTGTGTGTGTGTGTGTGTGTGTGTGTGTGTGTGTGTGTGTTGGGTTCAACAGTATCAAAACACAAAGGATCTGATCATCAGCTGATGTAAATGTTGACTTATTAATATGTCTGTCTGTGCTGGTTCACAGGAGTTCAGTGAATAACGACCTTTGAGACCGGGGTCATCAAACTGATCTGAGAACAGCTGCTGAAGAGTAAATGATCTGTCAATCACATGTGGATGCTGATGTGTTGGTGGCATCGCGGTCGGGACAAAGATTTGTAGATCATTGTATGCAGCGTCTTGAGGACGATGGTGGGTGTGTGTTTGAGGAGTGTGAGAGGGTGTGTTTGCATGTTTGCCTGTGTGTGTGTGTGTGTGTGTGTGTGTGTGTGTGTGTGTGTGTGTGTGTGTGTGTGTGTGTGTGTGTGTGTGTGCGTGTGTGCGTGTGTGTGTGTGTGTGTGTGTGTGTGTGTGTGTGTGTGTGTGTGTGTGTGTGCGTGTGTGTGTGTGTGTGTGTGTGTGTGTGTGTGTGTGTGTGTGTGTGTGTGTGTGTGTGTGTGTGTGTGTGTCCTGTGTTGCAGTGCAGGCTGATGCCCTCTTTGTCAGGAGGACACAGGCTGAGGGGTAATCTGACATCCATCACAGGCTCAGAGAGCAATACACACTGTAACAACGAGGAAACAATACCCAGGGAAACAGTGGGAGGGTCACGTTATTCATCACACAGGGCTGCAGTGCTGGTGGAGGAGGAGGAGGAGGAGGAGGAGGAGGAGGAGGAGGAGGAGGAGGAGGAGGTGGTTGGGCTCTTTTGTGGGCGTTCAGGGTAAAGAATGATGCAGCAGAGGACCAACATGAC